>JAOVYX010015984.1:0-26036 GCA_035668315.1 Drosera spatulata | reverse complement strand
CTTACCACAACCCATTGGGATCCAGTTTGAATTGTGCCAATGGATTCCCTATTTCATCGGTTATGATCGATGAAGAGGCGGAAGATTCTGGGGGTTGGTCTGACACCCCATTGAAACAATGCGGGATGGTAGTTGATTGTCCACTCCATTCCCTGTACGGGCAGACAAGGACAAAGTTGGTGGCTTGTTGATGCAGACTCCAAATGACCAAGTGCACGTCTTCCAAAGACTTCGACTTTATCTTGTTGTGACATCTACAAAAATAACTGCAAAAAAGCAGTGATCAATACATATATCGATTAACAGAAACAGTAATTAAATAAAAATAATAGAGGTAGATCCAAATGAGTTCATTAAGTCCAACATATAATTGCTACGAACCAGAGATGTGTAAGCATACAAACATCTCCATTATTAACCAAAAACATTGATCCTAGAAAAGAGTTATGTGCCCAATAAATAATGTAAACAGTTGTACATAAACATTTCGTAGCGATGATCAGTACACAAATCAATTAACATAAGCAGTAACTAAATAAAATTGACAGAGGCAGCTCCAAAATAATGGGATTAAGACCAACATATTTGTGATCTACGAACCAGAGATGTCCAAGCATACAACTAGAGTCAGTATTAACGGAAAACAGTGATGGTAGCAAAAGAGATGCTACCAAAACGTAATGTACAATGTTGTTCATGAACATAACTTAGTAGTTATCAATACATATATCGATTAACATGGGCAGTAACTAAACAAAAATAGCAGAGGCAGTTCCAAACTAAAGGGATTAAGACCAACATGTAATTGCTACGAACCAGATATGTGTTAGCATACAGTTAGAGTTCGTATTACCGAAAAACAATGATGGTAGCAAAAGACATGCTACCAGCAAGTAATGTACACAGTGAGAAATAAAAAACACTTAGTTGTCAGAGTCATCTTCGGATATTCCTTGGTCTGTGTCGCTTCTAAGGAATGGAATGACTTTGTTATTGTCGTCTTTATCACTTTCAATGCAGGTGTCTGCAAGTTCTTCTTCGTTATTATCCTCCAAGACAAACAATTCTTTCTCTTTATCTCCGATATCGTCATCTAAATCTTCATCCGATTGTGTAGCTTCAGTAACATCAGGTTCGGACAGGGATAAACCTTCTTCCCTATGATCGCCTTCTTCTTGGAATAAAGCTGTGTCTAAGTCTTCATCAATTATGTGTCTCGTCTTTATTTTGAACATCTCCCACCAATCACCTCTGTCATATTTCGTACTAGGGAACGGTGTGAAGCAGACTTGCTGAGCCTGATAAGCCGGAACAAATGGATCATAAGCACGATGCTTCTTTTTATGATTGATCTCCACAATCTTGTAAACAGGATCCATATTCAGACCATTGTTGCCGTCAAACCAATGGCATTTGAAAAATACAACTTTATAAATCCTTGCATCTTCGTAGTAATAGATCTCAACAATTTGTTGTAGTGTTCCATAATAATCTTTTCCACCATGGGCTGATGAAACCATCACACTGTAACTGAAGGTCGACTTGTGTTTCCCTTGTCTTTCCACTTCAAATTTGAATCCATTCACATAATATTGTTCCCATGTAAGTATGTTTTTGGAAAGACCAACCGCAAGAGTTCTTATCACATCACCGTTCATTGAGCTACTCAACACCTTCAATTACAAGAGCGAAAACATGAGTGAGTCAAGTGGATGAAATGTCAACATATCAACCACAATAAGAATATAAAAATGTTCCGTACATGATTGCGGAACCATTCAGGAAACATGTCTTGAAATGTGCTCCACACTTCGGCCGTAGATCTCGCACGTCATGTGACCATCATATGTTGCTCGAATAACCTTGACAATAGAATTTGCGTCTCAGACTACCAGGATAACATTATACTCAGTATGTTATACACATAAAGTCAGTATTACCTCTCATAATGATGAAGCAGACCACAAAGATCCAAATGAGTAAGATAAACCAGATGTCCTCCAGATTCTATAAAAGGACAACTAGAATTGCGCCTAAAAATTTCAGGCGTAAGAGATCTCACGTCAACATCATCTTGGAAATAATTACCACAAAAATCAGACATCTTTTCTACCAAATATGCTTGACACATGCTTTATTCGTGACTTTCCGCTTTATGACACCTAATCGTCTGTGCAATATTGCCAGAAAACCATGTCCAGACTCGATTTTATTAAATTATGCATAAACTTATTCAGGGGTGAGCATCAAGCATAATAATCCTCACCTTTCGAAAGAGAACATCCATCTATATTGAGGGGGGCCACAAAGTTTTGCTTCAAAGGATAAATGGATAGGTAACCGCTCCATTGAATTGAAAAATGAAGATGGAAAAATCTGCTCCAGCTTATACAATATCTCCGGAATGTTACGTTCAAGCCGTTCCATGTCCTCAACTGTCACCGTAGGTCATGAAAAAACTGACTTAACTCCGTCAATGCTTTCCACACATTCTATGGTAACAATTCCTTGAATGCGATAGGTAGTAACCATTGCATAAACACATGACAGTCATGACTTTTGAATCCTCTAAGTGTTGAATCATTCCGATGCACACATCAACTCAAGTTAGAAACATAGCCACCTGGGAACCTTAGCTGTCTAATCCACAAGCATACAACCACCCTCTCCTCTTTTGTTAGATCATATGGAGCCTTTGACATTAATACCTTAATGGTAGCACCACATTTCTCCTCTTTCAAGTGAAGAGCTCAGTGACTGCAGTACAGCTTCAAGTCTCTTCGAGCTGACACATTGTCTTTACTTTTACCAATCACATCCATGACGATGTTAGCTACATTGTCAAACACATTTTTCTCATTGTGTATGATATCAAGATTATGTCTGACTAGTAGGGAACTCCAATACGGTAGTTGCCACAGTATGCTTTGCTTGCTCCAGTTATGATATGTGTGAAAACCACTAAAATGCTCAGGCAATCCATCCATATTCCGCTCCATAGTCGTCGAAACATGCTGTTCACGGTCCCATATCTGGTCCTCGGATAGTATAGGCGGTGGGGGTCGGTCTCTAGTTTATTCTTAAAGAATCCACTCCTGTTTTACCTAAAAGCATGGTCGAAAGGCAGAAAACAACGGTGACAATTGAACCAACTATGTTTCTTGTCGTGCTTTAGATAAAATGACTTCGTTCTTTCCATACAATACGGGCATGTCAACCGCTCGGCAGTGTTCTATCCAGACAACATCCCATATCCAGGGAAGTCACTCACTGTCCATAAAACAACCGCTCTCAAGACGAAGAACTGTCTCCTGAACACATCATTTGTAGGGACACCACTCTCCCAGAGAGTATTCAGTTCATCGATCAAAGGTTACATGTACACGTCAAAATTAGAATTTGGTGATGTTGGGCTGGGTATCAGAAAAGACAAAAGCATGTACGGTCTCTTCATACACATCGAGAAAGGCAGGTTGTATGGGGTGAGGACTACAGGCCAACAAGAGTATGGGCGGCCGCTTTTCCCAAACGGTGCAGACCCATCAGTGTAGAGGCCCATCCTCACATTTCGCAGCTCAGATGCAAATGAAGGGTACCGATTGTCCAAATGCTTCCAAGTAGGAGAGTCGGAAGGATGTGCCATAACTCCGTCTACACGTCTGTTCACAGAATGCCAAGTCATCGCCTTTGCATTCTTAGCATACAACCTCTGCAAATGAAATGCCAGTGAAAAATAGGTCAACTGCTTCGGAGAGATGCGCTCTTCCCGCTCCGGCTAAGTTTGAACTGAGCATCACCACAAACGAAGCATTCATCTAGGTATGAAGACTCCTTTCAGTACAGTATACATCCTCGGGGGCAGACATCAATTTTTATATGTGGCATTTCCAATCCACGTTGCAACTTCTTAGTAGCATACAAAGTTCTAGTCATTACATTATTATCTGGACATATGTCAATGACTAAGGAGGCAATGGAGTCCACCGCTCTAACTTGAAGATTGAACTCTGACTTTAAGTTCAAAATCCGAGCGACAATGGACAACAATGTTAATTGACATTCGTCATACAAGGGTCTTTCCGCATTGCTTAGCATCTCCAAGAACTCCCTAGTTTCAGGTGGTGGAACTTCATCATCAACCCTTTCAGCATCAGGGGGCGACATTGGAGTGTAGGCATCTACCACCATGTCTACGGGTTAGCTGGTTGCACATACCCTATGGATGTTGACGCAACTTCCTGATTTGGTTGACCTACGTCAGTCTCGCCGTGATAGTCCCACACATGATAACCCGGCCTAAACCCAAACCTATAGAGATAGATCTTCACTTGTTCCACCGAAAGATATGGAACACAATCACATCTAACACAAGGACATTTAAGATATCCTGGGTTTTTTCGGATATCTAGGCTTGTTGTGAAGCGTATGAACTCATCTACACCTTGTACAAATGTGTTGCGGAGAGAGCATCCTTCTACTCTTTGGTACATCCACTCCCGATGCCTCCACATCGTGATCTAGTCGTACCATTAAGATTAGATGAAAAAAGGTTTATCAGTTTTGTAATATATACGTTGAATTTGTAAGATAAGAATATAAGGCTTAACTTCTTCCTTTATCGGTAAAAAGATTTCAATCACTAGACCAAGGACAAATGTGTGACTAAGAAATCGAAGACAATACTTGTACTTAATACATAAAGTCTATAGTTCTGAATTGAATGCAAATGTATCTAATATGATAAAAGGGAGTTTTAACATAGAATCCAACTTGTTGAATGAAAGGAAAGTATGGAAGACTGCTATATGTGAGAATCCTATAAAGCTAGACAACCAGAAAAGTACAAATAAGCATCACATCTTGACAAAGCAGCTATTCTGTATTAGGTTTTTTGAACAATGAGTAGGAGTGATGCGTGAGCAAATAATTTTTGTTCTCCTATCAACAATGAATACGATTTGTTGCTTACTTCCGAGTCTAGGAAAAACATGCAAAACAACAGGTTTACCCAAATAAATCTGACAATTTCAACAATTCAAGCGAACTCATGCAATTGCAACTCATGAACACCAAAGAGTTTGAGTAAAAGAGAGAGCACAAATATCTCATGGACCCTCTAGAAAAAGTTATCAAATTTCAAATCGTGCACAAAATAAAAGAGAGGAGTTAAAAATTCTCATGAACACTCTAGAAAAAATTAATCCAAAGAACCTTCACATTTATTGCTCTTAATATTTTTTTTTTTCCTTATGGCAAATAAAAATGGGTAAGTCTAAGTTAATTTAAAAAAGAGCAAATTGTCGAAAAGAGCCCATGAATTGTAATTATGACTCTGACTCTTTGCACTGTAGATTGTATGTGTGTGAAGTATAGTTTCGCACATATAAACTGAAAAAAATCGAAATAAGTATCAACTTTCACTAGGTCAATACTTTCAAGGAGTTTATAGAGGTCTATCTGTTTAAGAAGAAAAATCGAACGAAGTCGGTTTGGCATGAGCAGAAAAAACAAATGAGTGCCAAAAGATGTGAAATAAGGGCGAGAGGAATTACAGCTATTGTTGAAATGCTCAAGGAGATGAAGTAATATGATTCTGCTCAAGGAGATGCAGTAATATGATTCTGCTCAAGGAGCTGCTTAAGGAGCTCCAGTTCACGTTTGATGCTGATTGCATGCATCGTAGGATTTATCCGGACGCAGCTTCATGTTAATTTTTGTAAGTAGCGAGTAGTGTGTTGCAGAAGATCTTATCTTTTCTATCTTGCATGTGCATTGCTTATTGTATTTTTGTGGAAAACAAAACTTGTAAAGGTTTAGACAATAAAACAACCCTTCTTAGATTCAAATCGCAAAATGAAATGAACTGTAACTATATCTCCACAAATCCATGATGTGGAGTGATCAACAAAAATCAACAAACACAAGAATTTACAGAACTGAACTAGTGTGAGCTAACATGGAGTAGTAACTATAAAATGAAACAAATTGTAACTATTTCTCCACAAACCCATGATGTGAAGTGATCAACCAAAATCAACAAACATAAGAATTTGCAGTACTAATCCAGTATGAGCAAACTCGGAGTAGTAACTGCAAATTTGAAACAGTACAGAGATAAGCATCCTATACCTCCAATTTGTTAAGAAATTAGGAATATAATCATCTCACGTAAGGTCACGCTAGGGGCTTCCGTGACGGCTATAACCAGGGTCGAAATAGCTTAACAGGACCTTATGAGGAAACCAGGTATCATTAATAATGTGTAAACTTTGCAGCTATTTCCCAAATCCGTTGAGATCACTCATCCCAGAAGTGTCACATACGAAGCAAAATTTACTTCCGAGTTCTGGCTATCCTATATAACAGAAAAGCATTAGCTAGGTATTACCATATTATACATAAAATCTCCTACTATTCCTTACCTAAAAGCTATTTAAAATGGGTGACTTGAACTACATCTAGGACAAACTAATTGATGTTTCTCTAACAGTTTAGTCTACAAAGAGTTCCGAATGAGTACTTTTGAACAGCCATTACAGTCAATTCATTCTTACGAGACATTGGACAGGATATCCCAATTTTACTGACTGGTTTCTTTCTTCAAATTCCCAATTGAAATGATAGCAACAACTTAATCAAGTAAGAAAGCCAAATCCTACATAGGTTCCCAGAACACTGCCAAGTTCACTTAACAAAAAACAACAATCACAGCAAACATGATATTCTCGAAACCCTAATCACAAAAATCCACAATCACCAAACGAATCAAACAATAAAAAAACCCGAAATCATATCATTTCATAAGAAAAACAAACATGTCTCATCTCTCATCTCGTCATGAATCAACATTACCCCACAAGACAATAAGGCTAAAAACAAAAAAAATCAACCCATACGTACAAAGTGGGTTAAACCAACAAACCAAAAGTGAGCTAAAGCAGCAGATCTAAAAAAAATCAACAACCAATCCTCAAATTTCTGTAGACATGGAAAATTGGTAAACAAGAATGCGAATTGAGAGATCTATGAAAAGAGAGCTGACCACCACAGTTACGACGAGGCAAGGCTGCTATTCACCCTGCAATTGACCCCAAATCCTGACAACCCCCTAAAATTTTCCCCTTTCTTTCCTATTCGAATTCGTCGTAGAATTCACCTCCGTACATCAACTAAAATGACAAAAGAAGAAGAAGAAGAAGAAGAAGAATCGTAATTGAGAGTCACATACCTTGACTGAGAGGAATTTTAGGGGGAAAATGGATGAGGGGAGTAAAACAATTCAAGCAGAGGGTGAGGTGAGTGAGCAGCTGAGTGGCTATAGATTGTGCGATAACAACGGAGAGAGATTCTATGGAATTTTTTTGGGGGTGGGAACAGAAGGAAGAGAATTTTCGTCTGAAACTTTTGATGGCGATTAACTATAAATTTTAGTCTCAAATCTAGCGATCAATATAATAAATTAGTCGTAAAAAAGGCGACTATATTTTACAATAGTCGTAATATTCCTTCTGATTTTTTTTTTAAAAATGGGATCAAAATTATTGGCGACTAATTATAAATATTGATCCCCAAATTTACGATCAAAATCTGGATTTAGTCGCGATTATAGCGACGAAAATTATGTTTAATCGTCAAAATAAAAAAAACACAACCAATACCAATTATCCTCGTCAAAATTGCTACCAAAATGGCTTTTGGTTGCCAAAAGTTCAACTAACACACTACAGTTAGTCATACTTGGCCCTGTTTTTTTTAGTGAAGACAACAGAGTGGATTTCAAATTTCATAGAATGAGCTTAGTCATACGATCAGAAGAGAAGGTTCCTTGTAGGAGGCCGTGTGTTTTATTGTCAGCTTACCATTAGAGGAGAATAGCGGATCTCAGTACAAGACAAAAAATTCTTACGTCGCAATAATAGATTTTATAGGCTGGATTATCTCAGGTCGTTCTAAGGAGCATTGGGAGTTGGTTTTTGGACAATTCTCGATTACAATAAAAGATTGAGATTATTTTCAACAGCTAGTCCATAAGCCTTGTCTATAAATATGAGATGACGGTAGACATTCAGCAGCTGATCAGAATGAATACACACAAGGGCTTACCCTACTAAAAGAAAAGATCAAGTTATCTGAACATAGTGCTGCATCCAATGACTCATGGGCTCACAAATACTTGAAGGAGGTGTTTTGTTAGAGGCTAACTGGTTTAAAGAAGAAATCAGAAAAGCTCTAAGGAATCTCTTCAAGGAAGGTGTTTAGTATTGTAGATTCCATCAACTGCGTACTCCGTAAGAAAGGTTAAGGATAAATAAAAAAACCCAAACATAGTGTAATACCTCTTCGTTTGGTCGCACTGATCACTAAGGAAAAAATAGACTTATGCTTAAGAGTTCTATTGAACTGTACTGCCAGTTTTACTATTAATCCTAGTGCACTTTATATTTTTGCATTTGTGTTTGATTGATTATTCTGCCTAAAAAAATTAGATAAAACAAACAAGTTCAAATTTTGCATAGTCAAGAGAGACAAATTCCTTGTAACTCAGTAGAGTACGCTATTGGGTCAGTAGAGCACATACTCTACTGAGTTAGTAGAGTTTCTTCACTACTATTAGCAGACTGAAGAAAAGAACCTTAGAGACTTAAAATCTCATTTCGTCTATTCAATCTCAGTCCCCCCCTTCCAAAACCCCCTTCAAAGCTTAATTTGACACATTAGGACTTACAATTGGTATCTGATCATATCTTTTTTTGGCTTAATAGCTACGGTCCAGTTTGTTGACTTTACTTGTTTGTGTTTTTTTGCTCACAAAGAAATTACTAATGACTTCTGTGAGAATGTCTCAGCTAGACACTCATGTTAGTCCTCCTCTTTGTATTGCCGATAAGTTTAGTCATTGGAAGAAGAGAATGAGAGTGCACATAGATGCTATTGACAGAAGAATGTACAAAACTAGTATGTCAGGTCCTTTCATTCCTCTGATGACAGATCCTAAAGGATGATAAGAAGCAAATTCTGAAGGAAGAGAAAGACTTTAGTAAGAAGGAATGAGAGCTAATCTTGTTTGACAACAAGGCAATGAATATCTTCTATCAATCCTTGGAACCAAAGCTGTTTGATATTGTAATCCACTGTAAGATAGCTCAAGAAGTATGGAATGCACTGATGGTCCGATTGGAAGGAACTTCTGAGATTAGAGAAAACAGAGAAAATGTGTTGATGCAAGAATATGAAAGAATCCAAACGATGGATAGTGAAAGCATCACTTATTTCTATGAGAGGTTTAATGTGCTGATAAATGAGCTAAACAATCTAGATCATCCAATCAAATAGAAGGTGTTAAATCTCAAGTTCATAAGATGTCTAACTTCTGAGTGCGACGCAAAGACTACCTGATGAGTGTAAAAACACTCATGTTTTTCTATTTATGTTATAACTTTCGTTTGTCGCGTTATAGTTCTTTATTTTGTGTTTTCAGTTTAGTTTGTGTTTTGGGACTTGGATACTATTGTTTGCATTTTTTCATTGTAGATTTGATCGAGAGAAGTGATTTTTGGTGGTTCATGTAAATGGATGAAAATGCTTGAAAATGATCGTTATGAAGTCTGATGATTTGATGATCGTTGATGATGATTCTGATGATTTCTGGTGATGCTCATGTGTATTAGATGATGATGTTCATGGTCAAAGACCTTTGAGTTGTTTTGGACCTAAACAGACGCGTTTGAGGCTATTTTGAATGTGGATTAATCTTCAAAGTTAAAAGACTCATAGATGATGATTCGAGACCATTTTGAGGGTGTAAATGATGTCATTTGAAGTGTTTTATGATGAAATAAGGACTACATAAGATGTATCATAGATCAAGAGGGAGCTCCGCGCAAAAAAAAAAATGATGTTTTTGGTGAGTTTTAGCTTGGTCATGACTGTGTCACCCTTCCTCATGACTGTGTAAGACGAAGAAAACAGTACAGAGATTGTTTTAAATGTGGTCACGAACGTGAAAACCTTGGTCATTGTCATGACGAAGACTGATTTCGATCTAGAATGCTCAGAATGTTGGTCACAACCATGATGGGCTTGGTAAAGGTCATGATGCGACTTATCCGGATGATTTTGATGAGATTTTCACTAGATTTTCTAGGGTTTTTAGTTTTTCTATATACATGGACCTTTTGTGTTCATTTTTAACAGAGATTTCGTTTGTCTTTGATGATGAGAGTCCATAGTTTAGGTCACTTTTCATGTTCTTCTTTGTTGCTAGGATTGGATCTTGGTGTTTGGCATTTCAATTCTTGGATATTGCTATGGATCTTATTCATTTGACATCGAATCTTCGCTCTCCATTGCTATATTGTCTTATATCCTTCCAACGTCTTTGATTTGATGATGATGATGTATGTTATGACTATGATTGTGATGATTTCGATGATTATGATTGAGTAATTGATTTGTAAGGATTGAATGATGTAGTTTTAGTTAAAGGATCATGAGAAGTTGAATCTATAGAGTTAGATTTGTATGATGAGAAAAGTTGCATGAAAACCGTTCTTAGTCCCTTATATGTTGTGAAATCATTTGGATTGATCACCTATTGATGTCATCACCTAGTTATTCATCGCGCTAAGTGATTGAATATAGTAGCAAGTAACATATCATGAATAGTTATTGATTGATTGCATGCAAACCTATATAGTCTAAGCTCATTGCTGTATGTGTTTGTGTTTGGCTTTTCTCTCCTTATTCATTTTATCTATTTTTGATATATACGAACTCACCGGTATATTAGGGATAAATAGATTAGGATAATTATACAACTAACATTGGTTGTTAACAAACTAGCGAACGTGATGCTTATGCCCAGTAGTGTCACAACCAAACCTTTCTAAATATAAATCCATTTAATCAACATCCATGATTGAACCTTGAAGTAAGAACGAAATTGATCTAATCCCTATCTTTAAATTAATTAGAGAACACCTAAATTTATTCCATAGCAATTTATTTAGTTTTAATTAGTTTAATTAGGGTTTAATTCATTTAATTTAAACCGCCTAATCTTAATTTTCATAATTCTAATAGCTCTTTGACTAAAGATAGAATGAATAATATTACGACCGTCCCTATGGATTTGACCCTTACTTCCACTATTACATTAATTTTAATATTTTTAGAGTGTAAGTGAGTGCTTATAAATTCTAATTTGACGTGTCTACGACAACACGTCTCATTCCTGCTATTAGGGAGTCCAGAAAACTTAGCACCACCCCCTACCCACACTGTTTGGAGCTCTGTACATCTATCAGCTGGAAATATTGCAGAGAAGAGATGATGCAGGGGAAAAGAAAAAGAACCAAGCTCTCAATGCAGTAGAGCCAAAAGGAAAGAAACAACCGAAGAGTCCACCTCATCAGAATCAGAAAGAGGAAAACTCAGATGAGGAAATGGCTCACTGGCCAGAAAATTCAAATGACTTAAGAAACGAAAAGAGAATAAATTTCAAAAAGGAACAACAACTAATGGAGAAAGGAAAGGAACTGGATTTGGCTTGTTTCAACTGTAGCAAAGTAAGACACTTTGCTCCTGACTACAGGATGCCTTGGAAGAAGAATACAGGAGGAAGAAAGCTCCAGAAAAGAAGGAATACAAAAAATAGCAAAAAGCCCTGCTTGTAAAGACATGGAGTGATTCTGAGGAGAAAACAGAAACTGCATCTGTAACGCCACCAAAATTCCCAAGGCGTTACCGCCGCTAAAAATAATAATTCTTAACAAGACTATTACAATCCCATAAGGTTTAGGCCTTAAAAACAAAGAAAATTACCTCCAACATTAAAATACCAAAATTACATCAATAATCTCAAATGTTTCGTAGAAGGAGATTAAATAAAATCTGAAAATAATGTTGCACATTTATTAAATATAGTCCAACTAAACCATTCAAATGCAATGAATCTCGCTCTAAGTCGTCCTATCGTCCACCTGTAGCAAACCTGAAATGAAATAGTAAACCGTGAGACAAAGGCCCTGTAACACCATAGCCCCTATTTCACCTCAGCGGATTAACGTAATTACGGTGGATTACGTTAGACCCACACATGATCAAACACATAACCGCATCAACCACTTGCAAACAAGATTATAACATTTCACCTAGTCGGGGGCCCTGTATAGAAATAAATAATAAATAATAAATCTTAAACATGGAGAAAATTCAAACAATCCGATTGGTCCATTTGTTTATAATTTACGTTATTTTCCAACCAACCCATTTATTAATTCTTGCGACTAAGCATAATGGGATCTCTTGCAGTAAGTTTCCCCTAGTGGCCAATTCTTGATACCAATACCGTCAATCCTCGTTACTATTGCATGCACGCGAAGAATGTCCTCGCGATCCACCCTCCCTAGCTAGTCTTTAATTTATAAATTTACTCTCAACCCATTGAATTATTAATTCAATCTCAACCCACACCACCCCATTCAGGTCGTCACGCATCCCAAATATCTATCCAAATTTCAAATCATAGGGATTCATACAATACCACCAAGAGACAACCAAAATTATAAAAATAATTCTTTTTCTTACATCAACATGCCAAGGTGATCATAGATACGCTTTCAGTCAACCAAACATGCAATCAATCATCCACCTCAATCCTAATAATTTTAGCACATCGTTCAAGATAACGATCTTTAACCGTTATACAAAAATAAACACAGGTTTGATGTTACATTTAATACAAATTAAAACGACTTTGAGTGAATTAATTCTCTACAACGTCTCGAAGCTCCAATTCTCGATGTTCTATAAGATGACAACAAAACATAACATAGTTACTAAGATATACTAGTACTTTATATTAAATAATTAGTGCTACTAAATTGTTATAATGTTCCTAAGTCCTGTTTGGCTCGCCATCTCCCCTGAACACTCAACTAACACCACAACGACTGCGACTTCGATCGATCAAGGCAACAACTCAGCAAGGCAGTGAAGCCGGCAACAATTGGGGGACTCCTGCGGCGGCCAGCAACGGCGACGGATAGGAAAGGGACGGTGCAGTCCTCTCCGGTGTCTTGGTGGTCTGCGACGGCGCTGGGCTCGGCTGGGGCTGCGGCGACGGATCCGGGCAGCGAGCAGGAAGGTAGCGGCGGCGAATCTGAGCAAATCTGAGCCACAGACACTGTGCTAATAGGATCGCTGAATTAGAAGAGTTGAATACTGACTTTGTTGGTTTTTTAAACAAAATGTAACTCATGTCCAAGAGAATCAAGTTCTCAAAGACAGAGTAAAACTCCTTGAAAAGAAGAAGTCATCTTTTCAGTGGAAAATAGATACATGGAATGGTAAGAGTGAAGAATTAAAACGAATTCATCTCACTCATCCTAAAAAAAAAGAGCTGGAATTGGATATAGCTCTCCTGATGAGAGTGATAAGCCTTCAAAGGCTAAACAAGGAAAATCCTCTGAGAATAGTCAACCAAAAGTGCAAAAGGGGAAGAAAACTATTAAGACTAATCCAACTGTTAAAAGACTACTAAGTAGGGTTTTCCATTCTACTAATGTTTATCACTCTCAGAAGAGTGTAAATAGAAGACAAAAAAGTCAATACTCTATTGTTGGTAGAACAAACTACTTGATGCCAACCTTCTTTAGGGACTATCCAGGAGTTCCACCCTGAAACCTCACTCGATGCCATATTCTACCACTATAAGAGGGCATTGTTGAAGATGTAGGAACTTTGATCACATGTGATTGCTGGAATAAGCCCAAGAAAACTGTTGGGTTTGAATTCCAAAGAAAACCTGACCAAAGTGCAGAATGACATATTTTTCTAGAGCATCAAGAAAAGATTTGGTACCAGAACAGTGGATGCTTAAGGCTCATGACGGGAAATAAAGCTCTGTTCATAGAATGCGAAAGGATAGATGACCCCCATGTCATCTTTTGAGACATCAAAGAAGGAAAGATCAAAGGTTACAGAACTTTAGGTACCAGTTCTTTAATATGTAGGCATATAGCCCATGTTAAAGGGATTAAACATAATCTTTTGTTCTTAAATCAATCGTGTGAGGAAGAATTTTGTATACCTTCACCAAGGACACTTGTGAGGTAAAGGATAGAGACAATGATGAAGTTAAACTAGTTGAAAAAAGGAAAGGAGACGTGTATGTGGCTGACTTCACCAGTTCAATATCATAGGAAGTAACTTTTGTTTTTTTATACAAATAATCCTAATGATGTAAACTGGATGTGGCACAGAAGAGTGACGCACCTCAACTTTGAGACAATGAATGATATGTGCTCTAGGAAACTGGTCAAAGGACTACCTGAGATCCAATTTTCCAAGGATAGGCTATGTCAACCACGCTAGCATGCATGATTACCAAACTAAGATAAGTATTAAAGTTGTAGGTGCATCCAAAACCACTAGACCATTAGAACTTTTGCATCTATCTATTTGGACCTATGTCAACTGAGAGTATTGGAAATATATATATATATATATATGGGAGATGATCCATAGCCAGCGGTGCCTGTGTAAGCTTAGGTAGCCAACAAATACGAGCCGTCCATTTCCCAAATGGACGGCTCGATTAAAACCAGAATCACTTCCATCCGCGAAAAATAACAATGAAAGCGGTAGAAATTTATAACGGATAACACAATAGATGAAATTATCAATTTATCCCTCCATTGTAATTATACCGGACGGATCTCAAATTTTTTTAAAAAAAGCCAAATAGGTGTCTGTTATGTCTCCCTCCGCTGTAAGTTATACTGAATGGACCTCAAATTTAAAAAAAAAAAAAAAACGAATGGGTGTCTATTATATCTGTTATACGGGCATCCCCTGTACTTTACAGCGGATGGAGCAGTCTAGGAATAAGTCATCCGTTACAAAGTGCCCCAGATGCAATTACAGAACAGAAAACAGTTATTCTGTATTGTTCTCAATCTCCTTGAATGCATTCCTGGACTGAACTGAACAGCAAACCAAAAATAAAAATAAAAATGATGCAAATAGCATCTCAGCCAAAAACAACAAACATTCATTACAGAATCATCTA
The DNA here is from genome assembly GCA_035668315.1 of Drosera spatulata. Taxonomy (NCBI): domain Eukaryota; kingdom Viridiplantae; phylum Streptophyta; class Magnoliopsida; order Caryophyllales; family Droseraceae; genus Drosera; species Drosera spatulata. Next base: position 10,963 of record JAOVYX010015984.1, on the reverse strand, counting down.
AGCATTCATCATACAAATCAACATCTAAGCATTTGATGATTGTCCTTGTTGTCGAGGCATCTCTGGAGTCTTACAAGTTAACAACTCATAAGCAATCCTATATCTAAAATTGTCGGCATCATCGATGGTCTATGTTGAATCCGCCATTTTGATCCCTTGCATGATGTAATCCATATACTTCAATACATACACTCCGGAATCATAGTGTTTAGTTTGTTTGGGCCGTTTCTTGACGACAAACATATTAGGAGCTTGATTTTTCTTGAACTTGTCGGGATGCAATAATCAAAGAAGATGTGCAAAGTACTCCGTCTGCATACCACAAAACGAGCCAAATTAGTAAAGGAAAGGTAAAACCAATGAAAGAAGGTCGTTCTATGTAGAAACTCACCACATATTTGGTCTGTACGGTATACATCTCCACTACTGTGATACAATCGGTGTCTTCATACATAGGATCAAAAAGATGCACAGTCCATTTACTAAGATTAAACACATACAAGATGAAATGTGAATTGATGCACATCGAAATCATCACAAGTGAAGCACTATGGATAGGAATTTGACCTTCGCTTCTCACATATGTGAAATGGTCGGATCGAATGGTGTTTATATCTTTAGGGACCTCGAGGAGCGGCATGGATTTTTTCTGTGCCTTCTGCACAAACCAATTGCCTAAATCGCTAGAGCACATTTGCATAAATAGGCAACTCACAACCTAGACCACATTTCTTTGGCAAGAAGGCCTCGAAACCATAAGCCTAGCATATGCATCAATCACCTCATCAAATAACCACTGACCAGGAGCAAGTGATTTCAACGCATGCTGTATCAAGTCATAAAATCCTCTGGAACTAGAAAATTAGAATCAATAGATGATAGAGCACATAATATGTCTTGCATTAACCTTGCCAGCTTTGTGGGAGCAATCGTCTTCATTGGATGGCCCTTAGGCCCATGATATACTGGCACCGAGTCAACAACTACAGAAGGGCCTGGAGAAATTGTAGGGAGCTCTCTTAGGGATGCTGTCGGGGCTAGGCACTCGCTAAACATTGAAAGTGGGGGACCCTCAGGGAATGACATAGGCGGCTGGAGAATCAGATACTCAGTCTTATATGATCAATCTGTAGTAGCCATGGGATTGGTCCAGATAGGCTCATCGCTCCTGAAAAGCTGACAGTGACATGACTGCTTTGACACCGTGATAGATATGAGCTGGCTCTGAGTAGAAAAACTCTCCGTATGAGGGATCTTAGGCCAACATCGACATGTCTTGCATCCTTTCTCTTCCTCCCAAGAACTGAGGCCATAAAAGCCTCATATTGTGCATCCATCAGTGGAAGTAGAGCCGCGATATGGTCAGGAAGGATGACTTCTGCATCCCTAATGCTGTCGACGAAATATCGATGGCTCGCAATCTAAAATTATATTAAAATTATTTTTTATAAGTTGAACAACAATTAAAAATATTCTAATCAATTTTCTTAAAGAAAAAAAAATTATGAAACTATACTTACGATGGAAGGAGCCCAGTACTGATCAAATAAGGAACGAAGCTCGCATATTGCCCCGGGGTAGGGGTTTGGAGGATTAATACGCAATCGAGTGATGCGTCTATACCATGAAAAATAATCCTTGATCGATAAGACCTCGATCGCAAATGTAACAACCGTATCTAATGATGCCTAGCAAGCATCCCAAAGAATCAAGTGATCGGATCTTAGTCCCTCCGCATCCACTTGCCTAAAATTATCTCTCGGATCCATGTAGAACGGCTGTCTCAGTGTCCTCATATTCACAGGAGGGCTGGGAATGCTTTTGAAGCGTCCAAAGAATTACTGCATGACTCTATCCGACATCTGATACTCCATGATTGGCCCATGTATAAGCCACCCCGGCTACGACGTTGACAACCATGAAGATGTCCTTGTCATACATATAATCAAACTGTGCATATAGCCTCCAAGTGAACTTAGTGTTCAGCATTACACAAAGAGACCATTAGGTTTTATTTTATTGATATAAAATAACAATCTGATAGTATTTGACGATAAAAAACAATTTCAAGTATATACCTGCATCCTATCGAACTCCCCACGATAAAAAACAAGATGGTGATGCGAGTTTTTGCTTCGAGATTGCCTCCTTGCCGTCTTCTCTCCATCCTTTTTGACGATCTTCTTGGTCTGTCATCGCTTGACCCGGTGCAAATCATTCTTGGTTTTACGAAGTGGAATAGGTCGTTCGATTGAAATCCACTCATACGACCTCACCTACCTACAAGTAAGAGATTTAAGAGATTTTCAATCAAATAAGAAATTTTCAATCAAACTATGAACGTAAAAGAATTTTCACCTGCAACAATGTCAAGCATCCCAGAAAGAAAAGCAAGTCTTGCGCGAGGCAACATGCAATGCCCTGAATAGGAGCGCCAAAATTGCAGCCTCCCATGCGCAAGACACGATCTCAATCATGTCAGCTATGAACCGAAGATAGCTCCAATCACGTAGAAAAGAAACGCTTTGGTGTGGATCCAAAGCGTCTCGTCATCTGCATTCACGGGTGGAGTACCAAATGTGTCTTGTAACCACGTCAACTTAAAACCTCCGCGAGTATGCCCTTCCATATCCAACCGGGCACTAAACTCTCTTATACCCGCCTGCTGTAAACGACCTTTGTCAATTGACCAAGTAGTAGGTCTCCCTGTCACCGATAACCCCAAGATATAACCAACATCCGCCAAGGTGATCTTTGCCTCACCAATCGAAAAATGAAATGTATTGGTAGTACTCCGCCATCGCTTCACCAAGGCCGACAACAAGCATCCATCATTGCGCATGAAATGCTCGGGATGAATGAAGGCCCCGAAACCAGTTGCCTCGATCCATATCTCTGGATAGGATTCAAGTCCCAATCGGTCAAGACAGTCGTCACCTGATCCGAGACAATCACCTCTCTCTTCTGTTGATATTCACGAAAATACATAACAAAATACTTACGATCACGATCACAAAAAAATGACTTGATCAAAAAATATAACAAACAGTAAACGATCACAACCCTAAATATGGTTCTAAATGACGTCCAAAACAATATACTCACAAAAATACACAATTAACGATCACAATAAACAATATTCTCACGATCTGGTACCAAAAATCGTTCGAAACATGTTCACTTTGGTTCGAAAGTATGGAATTGTCGATGAGTCCAGGGTTAAGATCTTCCGTGGTCGATTCCATGCTCTATATACCAAAAATGCTTCAGGGAAAAAGAACAATGGATACAAACCCTACATACAAACAACAATGTTCGATGCATGCAAGTTAAAACTTACCTTGAATCAAGAACAAATTTGAGAGTTTGAATTACACAATCGCAGGAGGACGTGGGGTTTGAGAGTTTGAATCAAAAGATGACGAACAGTCAGACGTTCTGGAGTATGTTTAATGCAAGCTTCCATGGAACTTTTCAGTGGATGTTGTATTGATTTCGTTCTGGAGTGTGTTTAATGCAATCTTTCGTGGAACTTTTCAACGGATGTTATATTGCTTCCGTTGTTAAGTACAGCGGAAGTAAACCGCAACGTTTCACTTTCCGCTGTAAAGTTTAGCGGATTGTTCTTCTTTTTTTCTTTAATAGCATTTAGGTTTTAGGGTTTAGTGTGTCCAGTTACAGGATACTAAGATCCATAGGAAATGCGAATTTGCCACCATACACGGCACGATTACAAGATCCGTAGGACATGTTCGTGCTCTGTATGTGAGGCAAATCCTCATTTATGATCTTGCTACAAAATCATCCAACCGCTCATCCATGTTGTGCTCCATATAACTTCTTCGATGGCTCGACAAAACTTGAATTTAGTGCCTCCTGCGTATTATGAATGATAATCGTGACCGATGATCATCCAAAGAGTTTTCGTCCATTTTGTCTCATGACAGATTCCAAAAGCTTGCGCCAAACACAAAATAGACGAATATGGTTTATACAGATAGCACAAATTTTGTGTTTGTTCCATATACATAACACGAATTGACAGTGATGATAAGGAAACATAACCGTTATTTTTGATGAGGAAACATTTTTTGCTCTTGAGAAATGGATGGGCATTGGTGGCTTTTATAGGGGAATCTTACGTTGTAAAGTTCCTCTGATGCTTCCATTGAAAAGAACAGCGGATGTGGTTAATGGGTCAAAAGAGTTTGCAGTCCCCAATGCATCATCCGTGGAAAAGTATAGCGGATGGACGTGAAGCTGGTTAAGGGGTTTGGTTTTGATAGGGGTTTAGGGTTTAAGGGTTAGGGTTTCATAATGGTTAAGGTTTATTTTTATCCAAAAACTCAAAAAAAAAAAAGAAAAAAAAGAAAGAAACACAAATCCATTATTCAACTACAATCCTCCAAAATTAAAATGATGTCCAACATTATAACGATACAATCATATACAGCAGTTATTCATAACACGATTTGATAACTCATCTTTTTCCGGTACTTTGGATGATCTTGGTGCCATGACTTTGTCATGGTTTCTCCTATCGTGATATGTGTAACATTTACAAAAGGAACACTTTCTAAGTTTCCTGGCACCATGCGTTCGTTCAATCCCACGTTTCATATGTGTTTCCTTCTTGCGACCTTTCGTTTGAGATACAATCGGATCCAAGATCACATCATCCATATCTGCTACGTTGTTCGACTCTTCATAGACCGTATGCCCTTGGTGTTCTAGAGACACTCTATCTGTTTCATCGAGATTAGGGGCGAACTTGGAAATACTAATCTTTTCCCTTTCTACTAATTCCAAAGCATAGTTGTAACCCTGTATCGAGCAAGATGCCAAAATTGCCAAACCCTGGAACGATCAACATAGATGGTTGTACCTTATCGTCTATGATGAAGAGTTATCCACCTCATCTTATGACAAAGGGATACTCTGGCCATTGATCCTATTTGTATCTTTTCTCTAACGTCGAGGATGAGATATTCGGGAATCTCAATCTTGCAATTGATATTCCATAACAGATGCCGACAAATCATTACCGAATGCTCGAACATCAAACAAGTACAAGCGATGACGTCAACCTTCGTGTGACGAGCCAATCTATACGTCCTCCGTTGTACCCGAGGATCAAAGGCGTTGGTCATCTTATTCATGTCGACTTCTTCAGACGTTGACACTTTCAGCAACACATACTAATTTGCCTTTTAAAGCTCGATATGAAATCTACGAAAGATCTCCTTCGTGTTGCACCGTGAACTTTTAAAGGTGAATGCAAAATCATAGTACGACTCTTGTTGGTAGTTTCGTAATATGTCTTCCTTTCCCGAGAATACTGTTTCTCCAACGCTTCTTGAGATCTCACAATAAAATCCTTCACCGTTGTCGAGCTGTTAACATATTGATCGAAGAAATTATTCATACCTTCGCTTCTCGAAGTGGTGCTTAATCCGGCAGCAAAAAAATGTTTTGAATATGCCAAAATCCATTTTTCGTTCACCATATACAGAGAATGTAACCATTCCTTATCTGTCAACCTATAGTCGATCAACAACTGTTGCCATCGTACTTTAAACTCCTCAATTGTTAGTGATTTCATCACACAAATCTGAAAATCCCGTTTGAACTTGTCCGGATGACGCGAATAAACTTGATGTAGCTTCTCTGGATATTTTGAACTGATGTGCCAAGAGCAGAATGCATGGTGTGTGTATGGGAAAACCCGAGCGATCGCATTGTCCATCGCCCTATCTTGATATCAAGAGCAGTAGGAAACGCACATGTACTTAAACATCCGCTGAAACAATATAACATTGTTGTACTTAACAGCGGAAGCAATATAACATCCACTAAAAAGTTCCACGGAAGATTGCATTGAACACACTCAAGAACGGAATCAATACAATATCCGCTGAAAAGTTCCACGGAAGCTTACTTTAAACATATCCAGAACGTCTGAGTGTTCGTCATCTTTCGATTCAAACTCTCAAACCCTGCGTCCTCCTGCGATTATGCAATTCAAACTCTCAACTCTCAAACTCTCAAATTCGTTCCTGATTCAAGGTAAGTTTTAACTTGAATACATCCAACATTGTTGTTTGCATGTAGGGTTTGTATCCGTTGTTCTTTTTCCCTGAAGCATTTTTTGTATGTAGAGCTTGGAATCGACTATGAAAGATCTAAATCCCGGACCCATCGACAATTCCATACTTTGGGACCAAAGTGAACATGTTTTGGACGACGTTTGGTACCACATCGTGAGTATAATGTTTATTGTGATCGTGAATTGAGTATTTTTGTGAGTATATTGTTTCGGACGACGTTTGGAACCATATTTTAGGGTTGTGATCGTTTATTTTTTGTTATATTTTTTGATCGAGGCGTTTTTTGTGATCGAGATCGTAAGTATTTTTTGATTGTATTTTCGTGAATATCGACAGGAGATAGGGGTGATTGTCTCGGATCAGGCGATGATTGCCTTGACCGATTGGGACTTGAATCCTAGCATGAGACATTGGATCGAGGTAGCTCATTTTGAGGCCTTCTTTTCAAACGGCTGGTTTATGTTGTGCTCAAATTCTGTGGCTTAAGCAACAGTTAAATGATTTTGAAATCAAGTGTGATTGGGTGCCAATCATATTGGACAATTCGAGTGCTATCACTGTAACAAAGAATCCAGTTATGCATTCTAGGACTAAACACATAGATGTCAGACATCACTTCCTAAGAGTATTACATTAGAGTATTGTGAGACAAAAAAACAACTAGCAAATATTTTCACAAAACCAATTGGAAGAGATAGGTTTGAAAAAACTTAGACAGGAGTTAGGCATGACAAAATTCAACTAGATGAAGATTGTTCTCTAACTCTGGATGACATCGATTTTTGATGAAATTTGTGTTATTTTTAACTTGGAGGGACCAAGGAAGCCAGATTGGGTGATTGCAATTACCTTGTGTGATATGTATATATGTTCATGGTGTTGTATTGCATAAAATCTGATGTTGAATATTTGCTAAGATTTGGTGGGTGTGCAGTTATGATTTGAGATAATTATTTTTGATTTTGTATTCTCTACACAAATGAGCCGATCCTTGTGCAAAAACCACACCACTACCACCACTCATTAAATAATGGTCTCATCCTTATCCATTCACCACCAAAACCGCCCATTAAGATGACATGCAAGATTCTCTCAACTTCCAACAAATCATTCTGCATGCCATCATAACTTCTCACTCCTCCACTTAACCCCCTATATTACATATATACCGATTAATTTTCAGATCTGGTTCATCACAATCGAAATCAAACCAAGCCCATTTTCAAATCCTCTCAATTCAAACACCCCCATCTCAGCAACAAACATGGTGCGAACCAGAGGAAAAACCCAATCATTCGAAACCCTAGATTCTGACCAACCACCACCAAAGAGACAATATCAAAGACGAGCTCCACAAAAACCAGAAGATCCAAAGCCTTCCAAATCCAAAAGTCCTAAAGCTCTGGATGCAACATCACTCAGGTCTCATGATCCATCCTCTAAAGGGTTGACGCAAGAGAGTAACGTTGAGGTGACAACTCGGCTCAGGTTGAAGAATCTGTTCCATGAGCTTCCTTCAAATCAACCTGAGATTGAGACTGTAATAGGGACTGAAAAGGAGCATAAGAAGGGAGAAGGTGGTGATGCTAGATCTGATGATTTGGAGTCCAAGAATGATGATGCTCATGACACAACGGTTGGTGAGAAGGATTTTGGAGTGAAAGAGTCTGAGATTCCCTTAGCTGCAGAAACCCTAGATCCATAGGGTGAGGGGGAATCTATGAAGACAACAGAGGTTGAAGGTGATAAGGGTGCTGATGTCGAGGGGGAAGTAGATGATGAGGAGAGCAGCGATGAAAGCAGTGGTGAACAAGTTCCTGCTGATGACCTGCCACCTGTGACAGAGGAGGATGTTCCTGCGGTCAAGAAACTTGATACTGTTCTTGGAGAAGTTAGATCAGTGCTTCATCCAGTCAAGGAGAAGCCAATGATACAAAAAAAAAAAAAAAAAAAAAAAAAAAGCAAAGAAAACGTCACAACCCAAGAAACAGACTCCTGGTTTGAGACAAAGCCACAAGAACTGGACCTTTCCAAAGGGTCAGTTCATGATCAGTGCTACTCAACATGGAGGCAAACGGAAGCCAACTCCATTGGAACCCAAGTAATTGAGACTGAGTCAAGTGACTCACAATATGAAGCAGAAACTGAAACCGAAATAGAAGGAGGAATTGGCTGAGAGTGAAGAAGAGGAGATAGTGAAAAAGAAAGTTCTTATTCCATCAAAGCAGATAAAAGCCATACCTGTCAGTGATTCTCAATCAGAGGAGTCTAATGGCAGTGATTCTGATAAGGATGATGAGAAACTGAAGAAAGAAGAGCCTGTAAAGGGCAAGAAACCTGCACTGCTCACAGAACCAAAATTCAGCTCTGAAGATACCGAAGAGGAAGAGGAGATCTCGGTATCTGATGATGATGTAAAGGAAGTCTCTGTTCCAGAAACCCAGAAAAAGGTAGCAATATTTGCACGAGAGACGAAAGGGAAGTTCAAAGCAATCTCAACAAGAGCCATTCTACCAGGCAAGATCATGAATGCTCAATGGCAAGAGAGGAATGGGTTAGGCTGGCTCAAAACAACTCTAGACCAACAAAAGTGGCTCACTTTATTTGAGTTGGACAACCAGCTACACCCTCAGGCTATGACGGAGTTCAATGAAAATCTAAGTAAGATGCAGCTTGGTGAGAACCACTTCATATTGAATAGCCAGGTCAACAACAATGAGATCATGATGACAGAGCAACTACTTACCATCCACTTAGGCATTCCTGCCAGTGGTTTTGGTGAATATGGAAAGAGAAATTGGCCAGTTGTTTTACAGTTTGATCCTCTCACTATCTCAAAGAAGTTTAGTCACGATGATGCTTTGACTGAGGCGACGTCTGTTTACATCAATGCTATGTGAGATGAGGGTAGGCTACTATTTACTCTGATTGTTCGGGGAATTCTGCCCCGTGGTTCAAGGAAGAACAAGGTAAAAGGATTGGTCTTGATAGTGATGGAGCAAATGGCTGTGCTGACTGTGCTAAGAGAAAGAAAAAAATTGCATACTTGGAGGACAAAGTAGCTGAACAAGAAAAGATGTTTGCCGACCTAAGAGCTGCTCTGGACTCTACTCTCACCACCTTCAAACACATGGCCTCTTTCCAATCCACCAAATGATCTATCCTTTGCTATTTTTTCCTTGCTATCTATCTTTGACTAAGCCCATTGAACTTTGTTTGCACATCTGTTATTTTGTTGCACTTCTACTATGGTCTGTAATACTCAGCACTTGGATTTGTGTTTTTATGACTATATGAACTTCTTATGCATATTCACCTCGATTTCTGTGTCACTTTGAATAAAGGCAGAGGAAAACTCATTTTCCAGGCAGTATGGATTAACCTTTTTGATAATGTCAAAAGGGGGAAAGGAAGCGATGGTCATCTGGTTAGTTTTCTTATCCCTATATCTTGTTAATGTCCTTTCTTATCTTCTTATTCCAAGTTTTCTAAGTGTGAATAACTATGGTTTGAGTTTTCTGTTTTAGATATCTCTGATTGATTTGTTTCCTGAATCCATCTAGATGTCTAACTAATATTCTTGGAATAGCATAAAGAGATCCAAATTGGAACATTCTGAACTTTGAGGTTCGCTATAGTTCCTTATTAGCTAGACATGATTGTGAATTCGTCATGCAAGTGTGTGTATTTGTGCTTCAATCATGATTTATGAAGTATTCAGCAGGGACTCTGGAATGTCAATATTATATGATGAAAAATTTGAGGTAAGTTCTCTGAACCGACTCATTCAGAAGAAATGGTTCTTTTAAGGTATGAGTTACACATGCTAACTTTTATTTAGTCATGTAGAGTCATGAGCATTGTAAACAATTTGGTATTTTATTTAGTCAATCGTAGCTATGAGCACTTAGGAATTTAGATCTATCTTATTCTTTTTTTTTTTTTTTTTATGAACTCTGTCTTTGAAAAGAACTGGTTCTTGCTACATTTACACTTCTATAACAGAATCCTTGATTTTCGAATAAGGATTTAAAATAGATTTTTCACTGAATATTCTAAATATTTTCTGTTGTTCGAAAAATCAAATCTTTGAGTAGAAGAATATTTTTTTAACTAAGTGGAGAAAGGTGTTTGACCAATCAGATAACCTTTACAAATTATCATACTTTTTAGGGATGTGGGTAAACTATTTTTTGAGATAGTCTCCCACTGGTTTTCTCCCACGATCTCAACCTCTCCATTATATGAGAAATGTGGAAAATGTTTTTCTCATATCAAATCACAAGCTTTAAATCTCCCAAGGTTTTTCAAGGTGACTTGCAAGAACTGTTTTCCTGTGATTCAAGAGGATCGTCGTTTTTGAAAAGGAACAAGGTAAATTTGAACCTATTACTGCTCATATCTATGGGGATGAAAATGAAGGTATCTAATCTATAGTCATTCGTTGAGCCTGTATTGTGTTGATGTGATCAGCACCACTCATGGAGTGTATTGCTACTTCGAGAACCTTGGCCTAGGTTTGTTTAGGCGTCTTCAGTCACTAGGAGAGTGTCTGTACTTGGAGTTTCACTAGTCTAAGGGTAGATTAGGAGAAACCAACTTGTAAGTGTGTTTACAAGTGGAGTCTTGTAGGAGTCTGTTAGCAGAGGTGATATTTTGTACTTAGGGTGATTAAGTCGGGGACGAACTATTATAAACATTGGTATCATTTACTTTTCCGCACCGACTGAAAATTGCAAAACTAAAATTTGTATTAAACTTGAACTGATTCATTACAAAGAACCGGTACATTATAATTTCAGTACATTGTTTGAGAAAAAGTTAACAACTTCAAATCCTCAATTCAACATCCCCCC
>JAOVYX010015983.1:0-26036 GCA_035668315.1 Drosera spatulata | reverse complement strand
AGGCTGGCATATGAGGTGAGGGATAAGCCTTCCACCTTGAAGAAGGAGGATTGGGATCGCGTGGTTGCGGCGATTGTTTTGGGGAAGGAATGGCAGTTCAAGGATTGGCCTTTCAAGGACCATGTCGAGATCTTCAATAAAAGTGAGTTGAATTACTAGTATTGTTCAGGTGCTTGCGGTCTGTGGGTTTTGTTTAGTGTAGTTCCTCATGAGAAAGCTGAATTAAAATGTGGCATCTTGAATTGTTTGCATGTTGAATGATGCTTCTAATGCTGTTCGTTGATTTCTGACTTTGTCTTGTGCAGTTATTGGGTTCTATTTGCGTTTTGAAGACGATAGTTTGGAATCCGTGAAGAACGTGAAACAATGGAATGTAAAGATTATTTCGGTAATAAATTCATGCACACGCCCTATTTTTAATTTTCGAATTATACATTATTGTTTTTGTGTGATCATCATTATGTTTAGTCCTACATCTACAGATAAGTAAAAACAAGCGACATCAGGATAAGGCTGCAGTAATGGAGCTCTGGGACAAGCTAGAACAATTCACGCGCTCTCGGTCTTATTCCTGAACTGAAAGGTAGTGCTAAATTGGTATGCAAAAGAAAATGTCCTATAATCTTATGGCATCTCCATCTTTTGAATTTGTCATGAAATCGGCATTGAGATGAATATCTTGTGAGGTTCTAGTTGATTAAATGAGATACTATGACCTGGAGGCCAATCATACAATATCAAATCTGTGCGAAAGATGCATATTTCCAAGTTCTACTGTTCTATTTCTGGCCTTCAAGTGCGATAACCATAATGTTATTTGCTATGTTGTTTGTTTATTACAAGTATCGTCTAGTTTAGCTAGTTATCTTTATTTTTCTTGTATGTGATCTGCTTGAAATTTATCACATTGTTACATCCGGTCTTTATTTAAGGTACAAGTACTTGCTAGAACTTGATTTAATTGTAAATGAAGATGGTGAAGATAATGGCATACTGCACGGATATGCTTTTGGATTTTGGATAGGTCAGTAGATGGTTTTAATGCTTTGTCAGCGCTGTCGTTTGGAGACGTGTAGTTCTTTCTTTACTTTAGTTGTTATGATGCTAATTGCAAGATTTATCCCTAGGAGTCAACGTAAGGTATATATTAGGTAAAGGGTGTGATAAATATGTGGCTTGATACACCTAACCTTAGGTGTGTTTAATAGAAATCAACGGTTAGGACTAAAACGTATAGTAAAGATGCGTCTTGAGATGAAAGCCCGATGATTGAGAGGCGCACTAACATTAACTTGGTCCAAATCTCAAAACACATCTCCCCCAAGTTGTAATTTCCACCGTTGATTTTAAGTAGAAGCGTCTAAGGATAGGTGTGTCATGACATATTTTCGTTTTTCTCTTAGGTAAAACTTTCTGAGGAAAAATGCATACAAACATCCCAAACTTTTACGGGGATTCCACCACTCCAATGTTAGTTTCTGAATTGGTCCTCCGGGTTTATGAGGTATTCGATTGACCAAAGGGTGATTTCTTCATGATAATCTTAAAAAAAAGAAAGAAAGAAAGAAAGAGAACATCTTGATCTTTTACTGTTTGACACATTAACACCTTAAAGTATAAAAATAGGTACGTAAACCCCTGTTCATTTTTTTATCGCTGACACCGAGAAAGGAAACGGTTAAAAACCTAAGCTGCCCCTCATATTTGTTTGTTGTACCATACTACCCTCCTCCTATCTCTCCGCCATATTTTCACAAAGGGAAAAGGTGAAGGAACCCACATGACCCTGCATGAACTCTAAAACAAGCATTCTTAATTGTCTAATCTATATAATTCTCAATTAAATCCTAATACAATCGATGTACATCATGTCCAAAATCCAAATTAAGGTATTAAACACACCCAAGTTTTCTCTAATGTTGAGCTTACATGCGGCAACATGCTCTGAACCTCGAGGACATCTTACTAAATGGAATTGAATTGCTATAGGTACGTGAAATAGAATTCATGAGTGTGAGCGCTGGATTTTTTTTATTTTTTTTTTCACAAGACACTGGCAATTGAACCAAGAGCTTTTTCAACAATGATTTGGTTTTTTGAATTTGCATACAAGTTTTGAACTTTGATTTCAAATACTGGGTTCCAGTTTCAGGAACTAATTTTCAGAGAATGGAGGAACACGATTTCAGGAACACCATTGAATTTTGGTTTCAAATTTACTGCTATTTCAGAGCCCATGTTTCTTTAATTTCAAGCAGAAAATTTTGATCTTTGTTGAACTTGAGGAGTGATAAATATTTTTATTGACATGGTTTCACAGTGTATTGAACTTGGTATTGAGATTTGGTAAACAAGCATGGCTAGAGTATGAAGAAGTGAAGAAGGTAGAAGATGAGGTTGGGATGGAAATAGGTTAGGGGTAGAAGACAAGGGCAGAATTGGAAATATAGATCTATTTTAGTCTTTGATGCGATTTTCAGGATGCATGTATCCCAAACTCCGTTAAAAAATAACGGAATTTAGACGTATTGCACTTTCCACCAAGACGGAGGGGGTTTAAGTGCCTATTTTTAATAGTTCAAGGTGTCTTGCCAAAACTTAAAAGTTGAGGGTGTTTATATGCATTTTCCCCAACTTTTTACTAAGGGCAAGAAAATGAGTTTATGATACATGCGCAATATAAATGGTCAAAATGTATGCTTGATAATGATACAAATATTGATCCTAGGTATTAGGCAACGTCATATAGGTCACCTAATATTTGTCATGAGAATAGATCAGTACTGGCTGCATTCCAGGAAGTAAGTAAACATAGGAAGAATTTGTATTAACAATAAGAAGCTTTGTTGCCATTACGGATGCGAACAAGCGAAAAATGACTTGCAATCAAGTTTCTATTGGGCATAAGCAGATAATACAATATGAAAAACATGAATTCCATCACATTTTACATTTTATCGGAGCTTCTGTCGATCTAATGAATCACTGTCGATCTAATGGATCACTGCATGTGATCGATGCTATGTTGGTTTCACTTGCTACACCAAGAGTTGTGGGCTATATTTGCCGATCCTTTCCTTCTGCCTGAGTAACTTGTACTATGAGTTAAAGTGGCCTTTGCTTCATTTGCTAACGGATAATGTTTGGACAGTGTAGGTACAGGGGATATGTTTGGTCAATACCGATCCCCAATGTGGAGCTGCTGCCGTTTAGAACCTCGCACAAGCATTGTGCTTGTGTTTTGACCAAAACCAAGATGGAAAAAAGATCAGTTTCCATTGAGGTAATTAAGGCAGGGCAAGGGGCCTTTTGTGCACACAGTGGTACAACGCAATGAGGAATGAGTATTTGCTCCTCCCTGTGCATACCCTCATGACGACTTTCTTAGATTTGTAAAGTTATGTAAGCTTAGTTTAGATGTGCATTTGTGATGTGTGTACAATTCTGCCTTTGAGAGGTTTGCCGTGAAAGTTGATCAGGAAATATGCTCTACTGATGGCTTTTTTTGTGTATCAACGTGTCCTAATCTTCGAACTTATGTGTTAATAATAATTTTGGATCTTAGATGATTTTTCTTGAGATTTTGGGCGGAGATTTCGCATTGGTCTAAACACGAGGAGCAATGAAGTTAATAATATACTTGATGGCATCCTCCATCATTAATTAAGAGGCTCAATGTTTTCGATAAGATGAAATGAGAAAGTTTAAACCCTACATCCTAAATCCTAAAGTCTAAATCTTAAACCCTGCATCTTAAATCCTAAAGTCTAAACCTTAAACCCTTGTAAATGATACTTAATGACTTGATAATATGAGCAAGCAACACAAACTTTTTGTAAATTCACTTAGCAGATGTAGATAATATAAGCTTGGCAGGTTTTGTGTTATATCTTAACCATTACAGATGAAAATTCACCTTGTAGATGTAGATAACACCAATTTGACGGGTTTTGTGTTATGTCTTAATCATTACAAATATAAATTTACCTTGCAGATATAGATAACATCAGCTTGACGGGTTTTGTGTTATGTCTTAACCATTGCAGATGTAAATTCACCTTGTAAATATAGATAACACCAGTTTGGCGGGTTTTGTGTTATATCTTAACCATTGCAAATGTAAATTCACCTTGCAGATATAGATAACATCAGCTTGGTAGGTTTTGTGTTATGTCTTAATCATTGCAGATGTAAATTCACTTTGCAGTTGTAGATAACACAATGGATGGCAGTTATTACTTGCAGCAAGTTGCAAAATGTAGCTAACTCGAGCTATGAATCGTGCATTTCGTTATTCTCACATATGATAGCAAAAGTGGCTTGAAAGCATCCTTTTGATCGGGAAAGAGCTAGTTAATTAATTAGTTAACATATATGATCCCTGTCAGAGTAGGACAGTGCTTTTTAAATCTTTTTTATCAAATCAGAATGCCTCACAAAGATCGTAAGCTGTCCGCATTTAGAAAAATTAATTTGGTGACAATCAACACGTAACAATAACCTTGACTGCAAGGCTTTGTCGCCATAAATACACTTAAACATTAAAATGACACTATAAAATAATAGAAAGCCATGTCAACATAAAGATGCCTGCTTAATAGTGCAACCATAGCAACAAAACTACGGTTAATTACACTAAATTATTTTTGCTAAAAAGAGAATAAATATGAAACTTAAAATTAATTTATAATATAATATTGAAACTATCTATTTCGTAAAATATAATTAAAAAATCGAACAATTTATGAAATAAAATTAGATATTTTGCCTTGATTCTCATAAGTGCCACATCGTATTGCCATTTAACGGGTTGGCTTAGATCTGTCTGACCTGAGAATCATGAAGCTGCCTGTGGGTTTATGTTTGTGCTGCAAAATCCTGTGTATCTCGCCGATGCTCTTCTTTAAGTATGTTCAGCCAGGAGCTTATGCTTGTTGTTAAAAGGTTAGTCAGGAATCATAGTTCTGTAGTATAACAGGAACACACAACTGTTTGCAGATCATCTCGTCCCACAACTGTTAGCAAATGGTTGACAACATAGGCTACGAATAAATCAAAACCACCTCATCAGCAGCTTTCCGAGGTGCCTTCCATGAATCAAATTCAACTTGATGTACATCGTAAAGCAGAACAAGATGAGTCCTAGCCATTTCTCTTTTCCATCTTCATTTTAGCCTTCAAAGTTTTATCGAGGCTGATATCTGACGGTGACAACAGTTGGTTCAACATCAACCTCACTCCACAAAGTTCCATGAGGGCATACCTCGGTTTGATCCTCCCTTCGAGACTGTAACCGAAGTATGCCGGGAACTTGACCAAATCTGACCGCGAGTACCCCATGTAAAGAAAGAACTCCCACTTAGGCAGCAGATTCTTGGACAAGCTAATCGTGTACAATGACCCGGATTTGCTGATCATTGCAGCAACTTCCTCCATACTGTAACCCTTCCCAAGAAAAAACTCAATCAAGGGCCTCAAGGTACCATCAATGCTTAGCCCAAAAATTTGAGGCCAGCGTTGCATTACAACGGCCACATCGACACCCATTGAACTGAAATACTGGACAGCAGGCCGCAACTTGTCCTCAACACTGTAGCTTACAATATGTGGATAACGTGTTAGAACCTTACCAATGGTCTCCTTGGATAGACCCATCTCTTTGAGAAATGATACTGCTGAGTCGATCTTTTCTCGACCAGAGGTAAGTATATTGGGAAACCGGAGTATCAACTTGGACCATTTGTGCTTGTTAACGCCCAACTCTTCAAGGTACTTCATAGTTGGTATTAGGTTTTCGGATAGACTGACCCCGCATAGCTGAGGCCTCTTGTAGAGAGCGTTTGGGATTTCTGATTTCGGAACTCCAAGTTAAAGAAGAAATTCAACCAACGGCTTCACTTTTCCTTCCAGGCTGTAGTAGGCAAAGGAAGGAAACTTCCTGGTTATAACCCGAATCTTCTCAAGATCAAGACCGAGTTCAATAAGATAGATGACATGCAGTGGAAGTTCCTCAGCTGGAACAGTCTCGCTGACTCGGGCCATCGCTTTAGGCCTCTTGGAATCAATCACTACACCAGGAAGCTTCTTCTGGTCCAGATCCAACTTAAGGGGCGTAGACTGTAGAGAGGATTTGACTTCAGGTGGTGGACGCGGAAAGTGTTCTATCATATCGATGAAAGTGTCACCATGTTGGAGAAGGAGAGCTTCAAGGTAAGGGTTTAGAGCCTCCCTGATTTCCATATTTGTGAGCTCTCTGCCTGCAAATGTCAACAGAATGTGTCTAGAGCCATGTCCACAAAGAACAAAATGATAGGCAACAGAAACTGAGAAAATATCGAACCTGTCAGATCACAGGTTTCATGCAAAACGTGAAGCCTCGATCCAAGGCACTCCAAGAAGAGATCGGACTTGCTGATAGTCTTCGCAACAGTTGTGTTGCTCAGACCTTGTCGCTTGAGAAACAAGGCCAGAACAGCTTTCACTTCTTCCTTCTCCGCAATTAACAGGGTTGCAGCCACAGGTTTCAAGCTTGATGACCCATCCAATTCAAATATAGCTATTTATGTTCATTGAAAAACTTTATCAAAATCAAAGCCACTTCAAGCAATTCATGTTACCATAATTCAAAAAAACTCTATAGTGATGAGGGAGCATCATAGGAATGTTTTGTACCTAGCTTTCCCTGGATGCACAAAATCTTTGCAGGCAATGAAAAAGAATGCCTGATAACACAAATGAGAAAATCTTTTTCGTTAGTAAAAGTATCCATCAAGTCCTTGCAACAAAATGACCCTTGTAATACAAGGGGTGAGGCTGAGACTTTAAATAACGCTCTTATGATATTGATAAATTATAGCAAATGACAAAATCCTATCTGAGGCCGGACGTAATCTTCTAAGAGATATCTGATCTCTTCAATGGGGTCAATCAGTTAATATTTTTCTGGATAAATTAAGAAAACCGAATGACAACTAAGTCAGTGTTGAGAAGAGCAAGCATCACACGCAAGCAACATCAAGAGAATAATAGGGAAAAAAAAAAAAGGCCACTTCTGTTAATATAAGAGACTAAGAGCGTATTCTAAGTAAAATTTTGAAGGCTTAGGGATTTATAAAATGGCTAGGCTAATTATAAATAGATACTAATGTTAGAGATACTAAACTCAAATAAATCGAAGTTTGGATAAACCCTGTAACAATATAAATAGATCATGGGTCTCTCCTCCTATTGCCAATTGGTTTTAGAAGTGAACCTCATGTTTTTACATTTTAGATCAACTTAGTAACTATATTCTTCACAAAATTTTGTTGACCCTCAATATTCTGTAAACAGACTACACGATTGCTCCTCAATATAGCTACACCTGCTTCCCGAAGTCCAACAGGTATTTGCCACAAGCCCTGCTTATTGCATCTCCCACAGACGCCATTTGCATAGGAGAAACTTGCAACAACAAACCATTGATATTATTCGTATCTGAACGGACTCAAATAAATATCAATCGTTCCCATGTGCATTCGCATCAGGAGGACCATCCATCTGAAGCAGAAATAATGCAGAATCCATTCAACGATATGGACTTGATCCAAAGAGATTAAAAGAGAAATAAAGATGAAAAGAAAAAAGAACTTTTTCCCCCCCGAGTTTTCTGACTCTTGCTTTGGATTCATCATTTCATAAAATACAGGAATCAAGCACCAAACAATTTCCATTAGTTCACGAGCAAACCCGAAAAGAAAATACAAAATCAGCAACAATATCAAAGAAACCCAAGAATCATTTGATTTTGTGACCAAACCTAGTGCAAATCTGAAACAAAAAGAAAAAAACAGCTAGGACTGTTTGGTATCAATGTTCCAAACAATGAAAACCAAAAGCACTACCAAAAACAAAAATCAGAAACAAAAACCGAAAATACTTTGACACAACTTAATTATTTCAAGGAGATAGCACCAAAGAATTTTAATTCTCATAGGGTACCATTAAAAAAAACAAATACTATCAAATTTACCCCATCACTTACTTACAAATTACAACCCCCTAGCACTCTAGCAGTCTCATTTTTCTTTACCACTCCCATTTATTCCTCCTACGCCAAAACAGATCAAATTGTCTCACATGAAATAAATAAATAAAAAAACTAACAAATGAAGGTGAAAACAAGAGCAACCAGCTTCACTCAATGGTGGCAATGGGTGCTTCGAATTTGCAAAAGGGAGAAAGGCAAAACAATTGAAAGGCAAAGACTTGTCCCTGCGGTGGATTATGAAATCTGGAGATGTCAAAATAAAAGTGTCTTTCATCATGAGCACTCGAAGATGGAGGCTGCAATGGAAAATATTTGGCGAGTAGTTAAAGCTGGGTGATAGGATTGGGCCGTATAGCTTATTTGGTTTGAATCCTGATGTATCCAGCTTATGTGTTTATATTCCCTGGTTGCCTATGCCTGAGTTTTGATGTAAAATAGCTGAATATCTTCATGTTGTTCGGGCGCCTGATCTTGTTTCCCACAAAGGATTACGATCCAGTGGGCTTAGGTCAGGTATTTGTAATGATGTGTTTGATTTCAGATTGAAAAAAAAAGGCATATGGCGTGTAAGATGGAACATGGAGCTTTTTGTAATTTTTTCTCCTTGTTAGTGAAATGAAATCTGATCGTTATTGCTAAAAATTTTTGGCGTAAAGCGTCTGTAGGTGGCTTTTTAAGTCCACCGTCAAATCCCAGGGCTCAACCCTGAACAGGCGGTGGAAACTACCAAGCTGGAGTACGGTAGGGGCAGAGGGAATGTCCGGTGTAGCAGTGAAATGCGTAGAGATCGGAAAGAACACCACGCGCGAAAGCACTCTGCTGGGCCAATACTGACACTGAGAGACGAAAGCTAGGGGATCAAATGGGATTAGGTACCCCAGTAGTCCTAGCCGTAAACGATGGATACTAGGTGTTGCGCCTGACCCGCGCAGTGCTGTAGCTAACGCATTAAGTATCCCGCCTGGGGAGTACGTTCGCAAGAATGAAACTCAAAGGAATTGACGGGGGTCCGCACAAGCGGTGGAGCATGACTAATGAGATTCGAACCCAAAACCTTCAAGAAGAAGGTTGAGTCGAACACCACTAGACCAACCCAGGTTGGTTAAAAGGTCTTGAATGTTTGTGCTCACATAAAACAAAAAACAAAAAATTGAATTTCCTGTTTCATCCGTTTGTGAAACACAAAACAGAAACAAATACTTTTTTTTCATTAATCGATAAGACGAGAAGAAAACAACATTGGCAAAATGGAATCTTGAATACTAATACTATGCCAAGGGAAACAGAAGTTCTACTTATCTTTTGTTTTCCCTTCAGTTTTAGAAAATAAAAGTTATACTTGGACCAGGAGAATTGGATTCACTCACCACAGAAAAGCAAACGGAAGATATGAATAAAAACACACCAAAAAAACAAGCAAAGTTTTCAGTATAACTTGTCTCCACTTCACATACTATCAACACCGCCAAACCAAGCACCATTTAAATCCATACAGGGGCGGCCACATAACTACGACGAAGCCGCCCTCTCTGTTATTCCAAAATGGCCCAAATCCGACTCGAGTAGAATACCATAAACTTGGTTCAGGTCTCAGTTCAAAAGTCTAAAGTCATGAATTGTGGATTGCGCTCATCATATAAAATCACTCTCGATGGAAATTTGCAAAATGGTGCGATTGCTCGAAGGAAATGCAAAGAGGAGAGATTGACTACCTTGTGATGGAAAAATAAGAGGTTTTAGGAGAAATAACAGATGAGGAGAGCGAAGTGCCGATGAAGTTCTCATTTTCATTTTGAAAGGAACAGAAACGAAGAGAAATATTTGCTGAATTGAGTAGCAAAGAGGCTGATAATTGAGGAGGAGCGGGGTTAGAGGGAGAGGCAATGAGGGAGATATTGCCCAGGGAGTGGATATGGGGCGCAACTCTATGCATGGCAATTAACCCCAAACAACTCATTTTTTTCTTTATTGAATTCTCAATTGGGTTTAAGGATATCCGGATTTTTTGAAAAGGTTTTGAGACGAATATGGATATTATTGAATCCGTTTCGAACTCGATCCAATACTCACATGTATTCCGAATATCTAATATTCATTTTATTTTAAATATAGATATAAGAGCTTAAATGATAGTTTGAGATTAAAGTACGAAATGAATGATTGAGATTAAATCGTGATAATTAAATCTCGATCATTTATTTGTTTTGTTTAAATTTCATCCATCAATTAAGCCCTTGGCATACCGCGTATCATTGACACGCAATCCTTAAACAAAATATATGTGTGTTAAATTACACTATTATTTAAATATAGTAAGGCGTTTGAGGATATGTGTCATGAAACATACGTGTCTAGTTAAAATTCAATGGTTGAGATTAAATTATCATGTTATAATCTCAGTCATTAATTCTTGGATTTTAATCCCAGCCATTAGATTTTATATACACATATATGTCATGATACACATCCGTTTTTTTTATATAATAATGGACAAAACATAATTATAAACAATATAAATCATCGTTTTTTTCAAGTTTATTGAAATATTTTTTGAAATATAGGGAACAGGTTTGAAAAACCCGAACCCAAAACCTTATGAAATATTGGATATTAATAACCCACGGATATCCCCAAATCCAATCGGATTGAGTTTGCATTTAAGGTTTTCAAACCCACTCGAAATTGGGTCGGATATGGAGAATTGTTCTGAGTTTGGGTACTGCAATCTCTCACTCTCGTTACCATCCCTACTCAACTCCTACAGCCCTGTCGTTGTTATCGATACGATGATACCATGTAAGACCATCTACGGCATTTTCTCATCATCTCTACTTCACTTTTTATTATCACGTTCCATATACAAGGGTTTAATTAGTTTTCATTTCGGTTATCAAGTTGATTTTTCTTGCATGGAATATCTATACCTATCACTTATATTTTGTACTACAATGATTCTCATATGCAAAAATTACCAACATATAACATTTAATACTCTTTTTTTCACAGAAATATCACCCTCATTGTATTTTTTTTTTTTTTTTGTCAAATTCGAATCTGCATATGGGGAGAAGATTTACTTACCACTTAATTAAATCCTCCTATTATCAAAAAAAAAATAAAAAAATAAATATTTTTAGATTATTTCAAACTATTTTTGTTTTTAAAATTATAAAATTATTTAATCTTCATTATCCATTAATCTCTAACAGCATATAATGTTAATATCATATTCTCTTAATACAAAAAATTAAAACCAAAGTTCACAAAATAATTTGGAAAATCGAACTTGAATACTTACGACGTCTCTCAGTAAACTTGGGTTATTATATCGGTAAATAGCCTCATGTTATCGATTTACTCCCTCTGTCCCATAAATATTATAATAATTTGATTATGTATATTTATCGAGACAAACTTTGACCATCGAAATGCGACGGTTAAAAGAGGTTTCTTGCAAATTTCTCGTAAATTTATATTAGTGATAGTTCATATCGTATAGTTTACCCTTTAACATTTTACGTGACATTTTTGTACCGTTCCGTGATCAACGAAACTCTAAAAAATACATATTGACTTATACACTCTTCGTCCCAATTTAATTATAACACTTTTTTTTGTTGTCCTAATATAAATATAATATTTTTATTTTTTTATTTGATAATAAATATATATTAATATAATCAAATTATCCCATCTTTTTCTTCCTTGTCTTTCCTAAACCCACTTACATCCCACTAACTCTAAAATTTTTTTTTACCAAATTTTATTTAAATATAATACATAAATAAAATCTCGTATCAAATCAAAATATTATAATTAAATTAATAGAAAGATAATAATAAAAATCAAACCCTTACAACTTACAAAAAAAGTATAACGTATATTTATTGGGATAATGTGTATCATACATTGCTTTGTTTTCTTCTATGCGGACGGACTAGGCCCAAAAGCCCATCAATCATTTTCTATCTGTCTACAAAAGGAGCCCAAAACTTGATGCACGAGTCATGACATGATTCCCTCTCACGCCAATAAAAGCTACAGGACAACAGCGTCTTCGGATACAATCACCTCCAGCAAACCCTAGAAGAAACTCGGCAATATTCGATCCACCGGTACATAAAAAATGGCGTCGGCGATGATGAGGCGGTCGACGGCAACGTTGAGATCAGTTATGGGAGTTGCTTTCAGAGACTACGCTTCGGTTTCCGTTGGGTCGGATATCGTGTCTGCAGCACCTGATGTATCGCTCCAGAAAGCTCGCACTTGGGACGAAGGACTTTCATCCAAGTTCTCAACTACTCCCCTATCCGAAATTTTGAAGGTTTTGTTTCTTTCTTCGTTCGAGTTTGTTGTGCTTCGGGTTATGCTCTCCTCCGCCTTGGTTGTTGATGTTGATAACTTTGATTTGTGCAGGGCAGGAAGGTCGTTATTTTCGGTCTTCCAGTAAGTTGCTGTCCGTTCCATTGCATTTTCTATCATTCTTGAAGTAAAATGTTTTTTGATTTGCTTCTCGATGTGTCATATGAGGTCTCTAGGTCACACGTAGCATTCAATTTTTTTATTTATTTTTAATTCTATCAGTTTGGGGTAGTCTTCATTGATCGCCTGTTGGTGGTGGTGGTGGTGGAGGAGGAGCTTGTTGCTGCTGATGATTTTATTCGTGGTTTTATTGGTGATACTTGTTATATAGGTTCCTAAATTAGAGGGTAGACTTTGAAGCTGTATTATCGGATAAGAAAATGGGGAGTTTAATCTGTCATGGATCTTTGTTTGAAGAGTTCATGGGAGGCTGTAAATCCACTAAGTTGTTCTTCTAGTTCTGCATAATCAGAAGAGGGTTGTGGCCAATTTTTGAAACTGAACTTGTTTCACTTGAACTCGTTCTAATATACACTATGATTATATATTGGCCTAATGACTTGCAAAATATATGTGTACTTCAGGTCAGTTGCTATAATTGGTTTTTGACTCTGCATTTTGTTGCTTGGGTTGAAATTATGTTTATTAACAAAAAATTATAAACTGAATTCTTGTTCTAGTTTGAAATTTCATCCTTAAGAAATGCACCATTAGAATGAAGAAGCTTTTGTTGAGATCAAGTGCCATTTGTTGGTGAAGACGGTTTCTTGCTCCATCAGATGACTCATTTATAATGTTCTAAATAGAGTAGAAAAGATGAATCTTTGAAGTATTGCTCTATGAATATGACAGCTAACGCTATTTCTTTTTGCATTTTTATGAGTAATCAACTTTTCATTTATTTTTTCCCGTCAAGAGGGTTTGGCTCAGTGGTTAGCCGCATCTCCCCCTAATCATGAAGTCAGGGGTTCGACACTTCTTGAGGGAATCAAGAAACAACCTCACTATTATAAATATATAATAGGGATAAGGTTGCACTCAACTCCCCTCTCCACACCCATCCTTTTGGGGGGATTATGGGGGGTTGTTGCTCTGCTTTGCTTTTAACGTTTCATCTTGGCTGTATTATGTGGGGATTATGTGGGTATGTTGCTTTGTTTTGCTTTTGCTCATAGTAATCTTTCAGCATCTGACACAAAAATTGTGCTTGACCATTAGTCTCCTTAGTTTCTATCAAGCAAGTTCGACATTGTGATCGGACACTTTTGTCATCAATGTGTCGATCATAGGTTCGAATCTCGATGGATCGGTTTGTTGGTTTGCACGGTAAATTTGTATACATCTTTTTTTTGTTTGAAATTCAAATTTGTATACATCTTAATTTGGCCGGATGTTATCTTTTATGCCTTTTAGCTTTTCTTCACTAATTTCTAAATTATCTGCTTTCTGGTTGTCTAGTACATTATTTTTCATACTTTACATTGACAAAGAAATATGCCTAGTGATCACTTTTGAATGGTACAGGTTGGGATCATAGTTATCTGGTCTCCTGCACCTCTCATATGGCATCCCTTAAGTACGTTTGTGAGTTTGAATTAGGAGGGGAGGGTAAGGATTATGAGGTTATCCTGTTATCCCTCCTCCAAAATTTATGTTTGTCAGTTTGTTATGTAGGGATTGCAAACGATTAGGAGGGATAGTTCAATTGATTTTTTTAAAAGATTCATCTCCTCAAAAGTGGAGGGATTCAGAAGGATCCAAAGAGATAGCTGATTAGAAAATACTTTCTAACCAAAATAAATATGAAATATTATTGTCTGTGCAGTATTTATTATTCATTATATCCATAAAAGCAATTAAAGTGCTATTTTTTCTTTTCCCTCCCTCTCAACTCACAAAAAATGTTCTGGTCGATGCGTTCTCACCCCATCCCCTCCCCTTCATGTGATGATATACTCACAGACAGACCCTACGTGTATTTATGATTTATAGAAGGGACTTTCAGGATAAAAATTCCTTAGAAGGAGTGTCAACCAATACATTAAGGATGAACTTCTGAGAGAAGACATCCATGAAAATACTTCCGGAGCAAGATTTGCAAGCAGTAAACTAGAGGCCTAAATATATTGCGAGGCTAGGATTACAAAGTAGGCAATCAATTGGTGAAGAGCTTGAACAAATGCTTCAGTAGAGGAGTTCAACGCTTGATTAAAATGAGAGTAATGTTGGCTAGATTAAGTACTGTGTGAAGGCTAGGAAGTGAATTCCAATTGGAAGCACGTCAACATGAACATTTTTGTTTTTTGAGCATTTGCATCATCTATAACTCAAAATCTCTTTTTTTACTCTGTTTTTCACTTTTCATTATACATAATGCCAATAATAAATTGACCTTTAAAGATAAAGTATGCTATAGTAATATTATACATGTGGCGATTATCTCTACCTCACTCTACACACTTTACAGTTTGCACACATTTCAACGCATTTTACACAAGTTTTCTACTCTTTCCCACACCACTACACTACTTTGATGCGAGTGCTCGTAGTAAGAACTATAGATATTGGATTGTCAATTAGAGCCGTAATTGGTTTGTATGCTTCCAATTCATCAGGGTATGAGCAGTGTCGGGCAGATAACCATTGATTCTCAACTTTCTATCATTCGTCTCAATTTATACGGAACACTTCTAAGGGGATTTGATGTTTATGTGTGAATATTTGTGAAATTTGGTTAAGAAAATATTTTTTAGTGATAGTGAGGTTTATTATAATAGCGAATAGAGGAGTTGGTGGAGTGTACTGTAACAAGGAATAATGATTTATTATCTTTTACATGAAAATTTTGCCAAAAGGTTAAGGTTGTAACTAAATTGAGACAACCGAATAACGGAAGTTTTGCAAATATATTGGGACAAGGGGAGTAACAGAGGCTTGGGTAATGCCTTCAAACTAAGTAAGATCAATTGCATTGTCTGCTTCTTAATGATGTGATGGATTAACTATCTACGTAGCTGGATACCACGAGTAGAAAAACTACGCAAGCATTAAAGAAATACAAACGAAATTATAAATAATCCCACTGTTGCAACATAATTCCAATATCTTTTTCTTTATGCTGTAATATGCATTTCGATTAAATCCTGAAGACATAGACTATTGTTCATGGTGAAAAACACATTGAAAAGGATGCCATTTGATCAGTTTTTGACCCTAATTAATGTTTCATCAACTTTTGTGTTAGCCAAACTATTTTGGTTAATTTGGAACTGAGGACTAGACGAGAAGAATATAATGATTGAAGTTGTACATCCGATTAATCTAGAGTAAATAGATTGCAATGATGTTGTTGACTATTCCTACAATACTTTTATCCAAGTAATTGGCTTCCATTAGAATATTCTGATGGGTGAATTGTTGAAAAGTTTCAAATGCAAGTTTTCCTTACGTTTTGGTCCATTTCGATTTTTACAGTTCATATGTACAAAATTACAATTCACAGAGCATGATATGCAGTTCACAAATCCAAATGGGGATCAAAACATAAGGAAAACTTGCATTTAGGATTTGTGCCCAATTCGCCTTATTCTGATTAGGCTTTTTCATTATCTCCATGCTTTAACGTAATCTGTCTGATGATGGTATTCAGGGTGCTTTTACCGGAGTTTGTTCAGCACAACATGTGCCTAGCTACAAGAATAACATTGATAAGTTCAAGGCGAAAGGCATTGACTCAGTAATTTGTGTATCAGTTAATGATCCATATGTCATGAATGGATGGGCTGAGAGACTTCAAGCCAAAGATGATGTAAGTTTTTTTTTTCCCCGGATTCCTGTGTAAAACATTACCATGCTGACGTGTGCAATGTCATGAAATAAGCCCTATGAAATGAGCTACCCAGTGAATGAGTAGGTGTATAACAACATACCCATATGATCCCGTCGAGTACAAGGTGTGGGTATAACGAAGTCAATTTAGTGGTGTGGGAAGGGCAAAATGTACGCATTTTTGTCCAATTGTATATCTAAGTTGAATATACCATAAAAATAAGATATTACTCGTATTATTATAGAATATAAAAGGTCTTTCACATCATGACATTCAAGATAAAATATAAATATCAATATACTCATAATTTTCAACAAGCAAGGAAAATGGTGTGAAAATATCGAGAGTAAAATTTATAGGATTGTTGACTTGTTTATTATATCTTTTATATTATAATTTTTGTTTCCTCTTAAATCAATTTAAACTTTTCTTCTCTCTTGTTGTGTCCCTGGAGTGTCCATCGTGTTCCTCAATTGTATCCCTGTTGAAAAATTAAAAAAAAAAGTTGATCTTCCTAGAAATGCCGGTCATGGGTATCGAACATTAGTACGTCACCTCTCACAAAGCGTTGGTGCTTCATAGGCGAAATGTACGGGTGTGAAAAGGACGAAATATATGCTATTTTATCCTCTATTATATATTCATAAGAGAAAGGTTGTTTCCTAACCTTCTTAGGAGGTGTCGAATCCCTGACGAGGAGGTGGAATGGCCACAATGCATCAAATTTTTATTTTTTTTTGTGTTTAATTGCAAATTCTCATTGTACTATCTAGGTAGTTTCTAGGTAGTTTTATAGGGTTCTTGTAAAAAAACACTACTGGAAATATTTTCACATTTCCACTGACGCACCTAAATACTTCTTATTTCCAAGAATGCTACCTGAAGTTCATTATATTTACTAAGAAGTGATTGCCTTTACTCTCTATGGTAAAATTGGCATAATATTGAATTGACATAATATTGTTGAAGAATTGAGAGAGAAAAGTGTTATATTCTAGTTAAACTTTACCACAAAAAAAAGGACAATAATCGTCTGTTAGGAAAAGCTAGACATTTGGAAAAACTTCTTTTTGGAAATATGTAATTTGAGGCACATTAACGAACATATGAATGATTTGAGTTGGGTGCTTGACAAAATTCGCATTATGCATGCCAGAGAGAAAACATCATGCTACACCTGTACATGTTTTAATAAGAATGTGAGTTCAGAATTCAACTGCACCATTGTCTTTTTTCTAGGAGTGATATGAATTACCTGGAGTTGGATTTAAAATAATCTTATGGTAACAAAATTCTATTACCGTACGTCAAGCATCAATAATCAATATTAGATACTATTATGAATGACAAAAAGCAATATGAATCAAGATAATAAATAAAAACAAGAAGAATCACAATTGTATATTCGATGGGTGCCTCCTTTCAGCTCTTGTCACAGTGTTGCCAGCCTTGGTACATGTATCAGGAGATTTCCAAAGTTAATTGTAAATGTAAAATTACATACAGCAACCGAAGTAGTATTATTTTTGTGGGTAGCTGCTAAAATTGGATTGTTAGGTGATGCCTGAGTTGCCTGGGGACATTGACGGCCAGGCATCAAGCATGTAGTGAAGCACTTGCTTAGGCAGTTGAGGTGGCCGTCTCGTAGCATAACTGTATCTCCTCCACCTGGTTCACCTTTTCATTGTTCTGGCCGAATCCTCTGCATGCTTAGATCACATTTTTGTAATGGTGACGATGCTAATATTTTGTATTACATGTGTGAAATTGGAAACCATCAGGCAATTAGATGTCACTAAACGTCTATCTTATGAAAAAAAAAAAAAACATGTTTTCCAGCAACTACGGGAGAGCTGGAAGGCGTGCTATCTCTTCTGATGAGTACACAACCTTTTTCCTGCTCAAGGTAGCGTAGCATTAGATGCTGTTGCTATCTTAGGTTGGAAATATATTATCGACCAAATTAGTCCAAGAAATATTATAGGACGGGTTCCTTATCTGGTCATATGTCATATTTGCTGAGAGATATATTGAAGAATTTGTTTGACCTATTCACAACATTGTGGAGAAGTAATGACTGGAAACTGCAGACTTTAGTTTTTTGTGGCATTTATTGAAAGGCCTCGTCTTAAAGCAGCTCCTTGTTATCTAACACTTTTCAGATCGAATTTTATGGAGACTTCGATGCGAGCTTCCATAAGAGCTTGGATTTGACAAAGGACCTCTCACCAGCATTGCTTGGACCACGGTCTGAAAGGTATGCCAAAGCAAATTTGTATGCATCTCTCTACATCTTTGTAGCGGACAGTGCAGGAAAGTTTCCTGTTTAAAGGGTCCTTTTTCGTATTACAAAGACCTAGGGTGACAACTGAAACGGCATAGGTTGCTCATGCATCTTGTCGATAGCCTTAATAAAGATGATTAGGGATGCTTTGTAAAGCATGAGACGGTTTAAACTTTAGACTACAAATGGCAGGTGTTGCCTTTGGTCATCAAGAGGCAGAGACGGGTGATGTCTTGATCCTTGTAGAAAGATTCTGGATTGACATAGGCTGCTCACGCATCTTATCCATAGCCTTGTTGAGAGTTAACTGCTGCCACAGGCTGGATGCGTTAGTAAGCCTGAGACGGAGATTCTGAATGTCAAACAAGCAAGGATGGAGTTGGTTTGGATCATCGGGAGGGCGGGAGGCCGACATGGCTTAGCTTTAGATGCTTTTATTTATCTAAAGTAAACTGATGTTCTCTTTCTCTCTTGTTTTTTGATTTATAGGTGGTCAGCTTATGTTGACGATGGAAAGATCAAAGTGCTGAATGTGGAGAGTGTCCCATCGGAGTTCAAGGTATCAGGAGGTGACCATTTGCTTGGGCAGATATAATATTGATGCATGGATGTGATACTCGGTATCTGTTCGGTATTTGCTTCTCTTTAATGCTAATAAGCTTAGTAAATCTGGGAGATAACTCTGTATCATCGAAGCTCGTGGTAGCAAATTATATCAACGTGGAATTGCTTAGATTCTGTGTAAAAGGCTGGAAGATAACCCAGAATAAATAACTCCTATTTTCTTTTCGTTTGTTGCTCTCAAGGTAAATCTGGTAGCACCTGGTCTGTCATGACCATGTTGGATTGATGAAGAAAACATATTTAGGGGGCGATTATTGTCAAAGTAGTTTTTGATACTATCAAAGTCACTACACACATAAAATTTCCTAAATTATTCTCCCCCCACAAGAGATAAATTCCCCATATTTGTGACCAGGTCTGAATGGCACAGAAAACATATGCAAGGGTTATATAACATGTGCATGACATTTATCTTTTTTTCTTGGAAAATTTTATTGTATACAATTTACTTCAAATCCAAAAGGGCAAATAAGATACCTAATTTTAACAAGTAAATGGTACGGAGAAAGTGTGATTTATGTAGGTTATCTGGATAATAAAAAGAATATTGAAGAAGTAAACAAATGTGTTGTTGCAGTCTTGCAATGACAAATGTGTTGTGGAGATCGTTGTTGCAATAGCTTGCAAATTCAATTAGGGAGAGAGTTTTTTTGTCTCTCTCAACTTCCTTTTATGTGATATCACTGAACTTGGATCACATGATTGAGAGAGAAGTTATCTATAGTTCAGTCAATTCTTTTTAACATATTAGTAAATTTTAATGGGTTTTGAAACAACCTCAAATCTTTTTAAAACATAGAATCTTTTTAAATAGTTTTCAAATGATTTCTAAAATATTGAAAACACATAAAAAAGCTTAAAACAATCATTATTCTCTAAACAGTAGGACTAAATTCAGAAGAGAAATGACTACATCTGGAATAATTTTTCATTTGTGATTAATTTATTTTTCATTCCCAATCATAGGTGCTCTACAATTAAGTCTTTTTGTTTTAAATTTAGTCATTTCCTTCTCTAAAAACATAAGAATTTGTTGAAGGAGTTTTCAATTGATTTTAAAACACTAAAAAAAAAATCAAAGAAAAAACCTAAAAACAACATAAAACAAACTCAAATCTCTTCAAAAATATAAAAGTATCTTTAAAGATTCTTAAATTGTTCTAAAACAATAAAAAAAAAACACATTAAAAAGCTTAAAACGTCGTAAAACAACTTCAATTCTCTAAGATGGAGCAAACACACGAGACTTCTCTATCGACATAGTCATACGAGGTTCCTCCTTCATATAATCATCCTCCATCTCCTCCTTGAGATCAATCTCGTGAAAATCATTCTTTCCTTTCTGAGGGCGACATTGTGAGATAGGATAAATCATCGGTCTCTTACCTATAATTTTTTGGAATTTTGTAACATTTACTAAATTGCTATCTTTGGCATCTAAAATAACAACAAAAAAAAAAGAAAAAGAAAAGAACTACTTCCTTCGTCCAAATTATTTACAATACTTTTATTTTTTTCACTATTTAACAAGTATTTTGAGAATTTTCATTTTGTATTTTAACAAAGATTCCACGAAATCTTTCCTTAATTGGTAAAAATAAATCAGCCATGTATATATGTATAAATCACAAAAATCTAATTTTCTCACTTGGGAATAATAGAAACGCTCGCATGGAGCTCTTGCACTTGGCCAATGAAAATTACAGCTTAGATCTTATTTCAAGTCCAACTGTTGTAGGGTTCTGTCCGAACTCCAAATAGCACAGTCACAGCGCACCAAGTATGTGTTATAAAGAGCATGATCAGTTTATTTTACATGAAGATACATGCTTTCACATCTCATAACCGATCAGTTCACGCTTGTGGAGATAAGATACTGGAATTCTCGATGCATGTATGGCTTGCTACTACTGCACATCGACACAGTTTTTGTTCCTTTCTGTGACGAGTATAGATCAATAATTCTTCTTGAGCATACTCGGACCATGATGGTAGCCAATGAAATGTGACTGGTGCTGTACCTACGATGGCAAGCAGGTCTTGACATACAACAGTGTTGCTTTGCTGAATGTGTGAATCATATGACATGCTAGTTCTGGCCTTGTTTTTTGCAGACAATATATCACTCGATAGCTTGTGTTGCTGCAAACGGTGGTAGACAAACCAGAGCATTCGAACAGCTGTTCATCCCAACAAAATTCACTTGGTTAGATTGTGTCGATAATCCGCGTGAGCAAGTTTTCGAATAACATAGTACATATATTTACTATTTGTGTAATCATATGCAGCACTTCAAGTCCTTGATCTTCCCCTGCCCTGTCAAATGCATATTTAGTTGCAGATTAAGCTTTAGCTTTCCCATACAAGCAGAAAAAAAAAAAGCACAATAGAAAGAAGGAACGTAAGTTAATTTGCAAAAAAGCAAGTAACAGCGAGAGATGATGATTGTACCTTTACTACGCTAACACAATACATGGTAGACTCAAGTCACCATCTGTTACAATATGAGATAATAATCTCTTCATTGGTAGTTTACTGGAGATGGATAGTTTAGGCCTCGCCAAGAAATTTGTTCTTCCGTGAAAGGAGCTGTATTTTGTATCATGGCTTCCAAGCGAGGAGACTTGTATGCTAGCATGCTTCTACCAGTATGTCCTCCACATTGTACTACGGAATTTGGCTTTAACTTCTTTGAGCTTTCAGTTGTATTCTTCTCTAATTCCATGCCTTGTTTCTGTTTGCAGACAGATTCCACAGGCACAAGCTTCCCTTCTACTTGATTCGTGAACACAAATGAAACCTGCTTGAGAAAGGCACATAGGCAAGACTTGAGCGCTAAGCAAAATCACATATCAAATACACCGGTTCCATATCTCCAAGTAAAATGAACAGCATTTACTCATGATTCATGAATATATTGACACAATTTAGAGGATAAGCATATTTAATTCTACAAGGAAAAAAAAAAAGCAAGGAACTTCTCCATAACAGATACAAGAAGTGATTAAATCAGAAGTCACATAATCCAACTGGTAGTGATATCAAAGAAAAAAAACAGGAAGCGTTGATATTATTGACCAGAGAAGCCAGCATCCTAGACTTCATTTATGTACCTTGATCAAGGAGGAAATCGGTTGTTTGATATTCTACAAATAATGAATTCACGGTTAATTTGCCAAGCCCTTTGTCGAGGGGAATAAAATGTAAGGATGAGTTTAAATGCTTCTGATTTCACCTATGTTTTCCGAAGGTTGAAGTAAAGGGTTCTTCAGTAGTTCAATGACTAGTTGAAATCATAGAGAATGAAGAGATAAAAGATTGTTTGGACTACAAAGTCCTAGTTGGAATAACAACACTCTTTCCGATCTTCCAAGAGAACAACACTGAGAATCAGTGATGTTGATAGTAGTTATTACTCAAATCACCAAATATTCAATTAAACTCAGCCTACAATGCCAGGATAAAGGGGCACAGTTCTGTAACTTGAAAATAGGGTCAAGGATAGGGTATTTTGCAATTGTATCTTGAGAAACTATTTCAGTAAAAAAGAAAAGAAAAGAAAAGAAAGAAAGAAGAAAAGGAGAAAAAGGAAAAAAAGAAGGAAAAGAAGGAAAAAAAAAAAACTAAAACTATGACTGAGGGATTAGTAATTCGATGCCATACAAGAGTACTGGAACAAAAGTTCTGTTCTATGCTAGAGAGAAGAAACACCAAAATGAAAAAAAAGAAAAAAAGAAAAAGGAATAAGGATCCCCAGTCCCTCACTCTGCATTGGATGTCACACCTGATTGAAAGTGACAGAAATGCAACCAGGCTATAGCTCTTGGACAATTTAGAGCAGGTTGAAATCCTAAGAAGAGAAAAGGAGTTTGCTAATTAGCTAGGGCAATTCGATCATGCCCATTGTAGTAGCTAAGCAACATATGTGAGTCACTAAAGACTGGTCTGAATCAAATATTTATGATAAACAACTCGCCTAGTATCAATTGTTGTCGTTGAAAGTGGGGTCTGAAGGAAAAAGTACATAACCATCAAATGCATATGTTTTTGTCGAGAATCTAACTTACGACCAGAACATATTCAATCGGAGTTTGGGATCATTAGGTTAAGCAAGTTCATGTGAAATTTGCTATATTGTTATGAGCAATTATAAAACAGAAACGATCCCTGTAAATGGAGCCAAATATCTAGCCAAGATGATCATGAGAAAATGAGTGAATTTCGGCATAATTTATCATCTAATTGACTACCTTTCAGAGATTCCTCTAGGTTAAAAAAAGAGTATTCTAAAAAGATAATTTTTTCAAAATTCACATCCCTCCGTGACCTTAAGAGATCGAGAAATTTTAAGAAAAGCAGAAATCATTAAGATGATTAGTCATTTTTTACCATTTGGTTTACCTCATCACCAGCAGAAACCTGCAAAGCACTATCAGGGACTGACATCGGCGTTATATGATGACCCCAATTGCCCAAATCCTCCTCCAGAGGACTTCCCACCTGAGATCAAGCAGCTAAGATTGTTTAGGCAATACGACACTATATATCAAAAAGATAACCACCAATATCTCTAAGATTCGTAGGGTGGAGTAACCCACCTGCCTCTCAGAGCTCTGAAGCCTTTGCAAGCATCCAGCAACTACAGCGAACCCTCCAATATCAAGATCTCCTAAATCAGATCCATGTGATGCCAGCTGTTCGGCCTCTCTTACATCCCCTTGGGATTCATCAAGTGATGCATTGTTTCTGCAACGACTGCAGTTCACTTTGTCATGGATCTCAGACCTGTATGAAGAAAAAGAAAACCAGCCAGCATTTTAGCTGTAATGAACCCGAGAAAGGTGAGTTTCAAACCAATTAATGTAGGGACAACCACTTTCACGTAATCATTTGAAAACTCTCTCTTCAATGAGCATGGACTCGGTCCATATTATTTTAAAACTACTCAAAACCACATGTATGTATGACGTAATCGCTAGAAGGTTTGTGATAAAGTTCAGTCAACTCACATTCAACTTACACAGTGTCCAAAGATCCTCTTTCAAGACAATTAAGAGAACTAGATGGACAACCTTGTCTCACTACCCTGATCAATCGGAACTAGACCTGTGACCAAGTCAATCCTTGATGGAACTTCCAATTAACAGCTCCGAGGCATCCTCTAGAATTTGACATTCTTTTCACAACCTCTTATAAAATTAATTCCAACCTCTAATTTGCTGAAAGTTTTTAGTCCAGGTAATTATGACCAAGAGAAGATCTATTCATAGCTCTAGTTGAGAGGTAACTAGAAAAAATAAAAAAACTGGCACATTCCCCTTGACCAGAAACGGATTTAGGCATGATAAGGTGCCACAATTTGCTATAGGCTGCCAAAGTTCACCCAAATGACACATAATTATCATGCATTGCAATGAACTTCAGAATAGGATCTCATGAAG
Organism: Drosera spatulata; assembly: GCA_035668315.1. Lineage (NCBI taxonomy): Eukaryota > Viridiplantae > Streptophyta > Magnoliopsida > Caryophyllales > Droseraceae > Drosera > Drosera spatulata. The sequence goes on along the minus strand of JAOVYX010015983.1, from coordinate 1,467 downwards.
TTAGTAAACACCTACGTGAATAAAAATTCGACCATCCAAAAATATACTCCCCCTATCCCAAAATGAAGTGAAACAAGTTGACCATACACGATTATTAAGAAATTGAGTTGGATTTGGTGTAAATGACTCTTTTATCCTGTGTGAGCCTGTGTGGGAGAGAAAGAGAGAGAAAAATGACAGTGGGGTGCGATGATATGACATAAAGGGAATAGTAAGGGTAGTTGTGTAAATATAACTCAAAAGGTTTTCTTTTATGGTAAGATTTCATTTTTTTTTGGAACGGACAAATTAGAAAAATTGTTTCACTTTTCTTGGTACGGATATAGTAATAGAAAGTCAGATGTGAAGCTTTTGCATTAGTTTCATTTAAGATCATAGCTGATAACCTGATACTCCAAAGCTGCTGCTTAAGGAAATTATGGATAAAATTATAAAAACTATGCACTATAAGGTCTCGTACAAGGTTTTACCTCCATTTGTAATGTAAAATGTGTAAGAATGATGAGCACTGAATTAAAACAGCGTCACACTCTTTTTGAGTGATGAGAAGAGCAGCATAGTGCTTAGTGATGAACAGAAGAAGTTGCAATCCATTATAGTTCTCAAGAAAAAACAAACAAGATGTTGCATCACCGTTACCTCACATTCTCTTGAAAGGTGAATAAATCGGTTAGATCTTCCATCGAGAAGAAGTTTCCCTGAATAGACGGAATAATGGACCAGAATCTTAGATGCAAAAGGGGCTACAGGATTCAGGGAAAACTAAAGCAGATAAAACAAACTGTACCTTAGTGCTATCCGCTTGCTCCTGCTGAATAACTTTCTGCAGCCCTTCTTTCGACATCTGACGCTGATACACCTTCAAAGTAATTAGACATTTTGATATCATATTTCATTGAATCAACTTTTTCTCCAAGAATCCACAGATATAGTATTCTCATATGAACCTTCTCTTCAATGGTTCCAGTACTCAAAAATCTGTATATGTACACTCGTTCTTCTGTCCATTCCCTCCAAACCATAGCAGCAGCCTATAGATGCACACAATCACATGCACCGCATAAGGATTAAGGAAAAGAGCAATGGTAGAATAATAGGAATATAGGATATGCATCCAACCAAATTAAAAAGAATGCAGATGGAGAAAATACTTGTTTATCGTTAGCAGGGTGCCAGTCAGGATCAAATAAGACGAGCCGATTTCCTCCTATCAAATTAAGGCCACAACCACCAGCTTTGCTACTTAGAAGAAATGCAACTTATGCAAGTTTTGCAAAAATGTTAAGAGAAAAGAATAATAACTGTTGCTAAATAAGGAGTTCCCACACAGATGCAAACCTTTGAAGGATCATTGAAGGAGTTGACCAGCTTTTGTCTCTTGCTAATTGAGGTGCTACCATCAAGCCTCAGAAACGGATATCTCCTTTCCCGACACAGTTGAGCAAAAAGGTCTAATGTCTAAAAGAA
>JAOVYX010015982.1:0-26041 GCA_035668315.1 Drosera spatulata | reverse complement strand
GGGAAGAAAAGAAAGAAAGAAAGAAAATGAAGTATACAATGACGACTCATTGTTAGGAACCAATGGATCATCTTCTATGGCCTGTAATGTCTGCGGCATGACATTGAATTCCAAAAATCCTAAGAAATAATAGAATTCATCTAGAATATAAATCCAAACAAGAGAAGGAATATGCTATAACACCAGCAAACCGAAGCACCAACACTTGGCTACATATTACAGAAGGTGCTACAATAGAATTGCCTCACCAAAAAAGAACAATTACTTGCAACACCCAAAGGCTAGTTGGTAGCCCTAAACCGTAAAATGCAATGACTCAGCAGGGTTCTAAGACAATGATGAGCAAAGATGAAATACCAAAAGCAAGAATTGTATCTTAACGAAACATAAGCAAGAGAATTCTTAACTAATAACGTTAACGATACAAAGGAGTTTGAAACATAACTGCTTCTCATCACTAGGAAAGTCTTGAAACAAAAATCATCATCCTCACGACGTTAAGAGCTAACAGTCTTATCTAATACCATTAACAATATACTAGTACATCAGAACCACATGCAACAGTTGAGAAAGGAAAGGAATCCTTCAAGCATAGGAAGAAAATGAGAAAGGAAGTTGATAGAGAATAGAGAAAACAAAGGAGAAGACTTATTTAGAAGAAGGAAATCAATTAACTAAGAACAGCTTGCGTGAAGGAAATCTGACAGCGAGGAAATACAAAGATTGAGAACTAAATGGGGAAATCTTCGGATCTGACTTAAAGGTTCCACACCAGAGAGGGGTGAAACTGTGCAAATATCCATATGACCTTAGATATCATAGTTCACTCTAATGAAATAAATAAAGATTGTTTCCCTCCACTTCTTCGGTTATCATTGCCTTTCCATCAGATTTCTCATCCACTGTCATATAATCATATTCACCTATCCTTCAACATATTGTCAAAGCAATTTGCAACGTCATAAAGAAATTACTAAAATGAAATTAAGAACAAACCGGAATACATCTGATGGATTAGGGTCAAACCTGTCACACACGATGCACCAAAGCGGCCCGTGCTTCCCATTCTCCAAATAATTCTTCTTCTCACCAGCATTCTCATTGATCACCTTTGCGAAATTCAGAAACGCCTTCTTCAGAGCAACAGGATTAACATTAATGTTAGCAAACGCACTGCCATCGTGATCATTCCCCTCACTGGTCCTGGCATTCTTTGCCAACCTCACTTCATCCTGCCTCGAACCGCCATTAGACACCGCCCCTAAACCGCTCCTCTCACCCATCCCCGAATTGGGATATTCCATGCTCGATTGATTTTCCCTAGCAACAACCTCATTCTTCCTCTCTTCCTCCCAATACCTCCTCTTCATCGAACCCTCAACCCCACGGTGCCTATCATTTCCCATCGAATCCACACGTTGTTCCATCCCAATCCCGCCCCACTCGAACCCACCATCCCTACCACCCCGAAACCCATCGGGACTCATCGGCCCCATAGGCGGGAACAACTCGTGCCCACCCCGAAAAAACTGTGGCGCGGGGACCGGAATCCGAGGCCGAATGGGTCCCCCGAAATCATGATAATCGGGGGGCAATGCGAGGTAGGTACGGACACTGCCGTCAGCGAGGACGATGGTCCTGCGTTCGAGCATGTGGATCCCATAGGATAACTGCGGCGGCGGAGAGAATGGCGGGGCGAGGGGACGTGGGCCGGAGGATTGGGCTGGGCCGGCGGTTGAAGGGTGCGATGATCGTGGCCTCTTGGGGTTAGGGTTAGGGTTTGGGGTGGCGGGAGTGGGGCCCGATGAAGGGGAGGGTTTGGGAGCGGTGGTGGAAGAGGAAGGAGGATTGGTTGTGGTGGTGGTGGTGGTTGGGTTGGATTGCCAGCGGGATTTGCGAGAGGAGGAGGAAGAAGAGGGTGGTGGCTGCTTGGTGGTGGAGGGTTTCGGGGAGCCGCCCGCCATTATTGGAAGAGGGTGGTGAACGGTGTGGGGTGTGAGGATATAGGAGGAACACGCTGTTTTTTTTTTTTTTTTTTTTGGTTTTGTGATTTATTAATCCCCAAATTTTTAATAATTCCAAAAAAATAACATATATTTTTATAAATTCCATTTAAATCCTTCAATTATACACGTACAAGACAAACTAATCCAAATGTTTATGCGATTATTAAATTTAACAGATAAATTCGAAATAATAATAATCTTTAAAAAATCATCAGATTAAAAAAATCTAAAAAACACTGAGCAGTTTTTTTTTTTCCTAATTCGTAACAATTAATGAATGTAATAACGATTTTGACTTGAAACCTACACCATATGTATAATCTAATGATCAACAATCCAATGGCTTCAACAGACTCCATTAACATATCATCACGGATCATGGAAGGAGATGAAAATTCTAAGGATGGATTAGGATTTGTAGAGACAAATAGGAATCAAAGGATAGAAAGATATAATGGTTTGGTGTTGAATATCAGAATATGTACTGTATTTGTCATGAAGTGGATGATTGATTGTTTGAATTTTGTGGTGGTGATAGAAATGCTTGTGATGCGAAAAAGTGCTGCTTCGTAGTAAAATTAAGGGATCGATCTTTGTTTATGGTTAGATTTAATAGTTTAATTGATCTGTGGATTAGTTTGTCCTTTCATATATAATTGAAGAATTTGAATATAATTATAAGGATTTGAGGGAGTTTTTTGAAAATAACTAAGATTTGGGGGATTAATATGTTAAAATCTCTTCTTCTTATTTTTTTGGTTAGGCAAATAGAAGAATTTTTTCGTTTGTCAAATCAAAAAAAATAAATAAAAAAAGAAGAATTTTTTCTATTCCCTGAAGCATATTTGTGACTTTTTTTTTTGTCATAACAATATCCGACCGACTTGATTAATTTTAAAAGCAAACAAAATGCACTATATGTTTTTGTCGATATTCAAGAACCTTAACGAGAATCTTAACTTCCTAAGACTTCGCAACCGAAAGCAGTCATATCAAATCGATAAAATAAAAGCACTAATAAATCTCTTACTGTCAACATAAGTGGTCGTCATGATAAACAGCGATGACCACATTGTATGCATCTTTTTCAATTTATTTATTTAGTTCTTTATGGTATAAATTACCTAGAAGTTCCTCTTTTCTTCTCTAATTACCAATAGGTGGAACCCAATTCTTTTTTATATGAATCCGTATTTTTTTTCTTTTTTAAAAAAAACGAAACAGATGACCGATAATGCCCTCTTAAATATTTGCTTGCCTTTTTCATCCAAGTATCTCTTGACTATCCTTTCTTGGATAAGTTCTTATTAAATTTGGATCAATGAAATCAAATTTTCGTCATTTTCGTGATAACTTTATGGATAACATCTCCCCAAACTCATCGTCTTCATCTCCATTCCTTTTCATCCACCTTTCTCATCACCAACTCCAACACAAGTATCGTCATCGACTACCAACGCGATCACCACCATCACACAACTCAACCATCATATTTTCCATGATTACGTCATCCCTTTCCCACCTTTGCTAACAAAGCAACGACTTCGACGCACTGTTTATGTCCATAATGGGCATTGTTTCTGTCCACAATGCAACGATACTTGTTTGTTTTTTGGCATACTATTGCAAACAATGCGACTACTATTATCATGAACGAATCTAACTCCAACAATGCGTTGGGACAACAACAATGGTGGTTGCGAAGAGGACATCGATTTGATGTCATTGGTTTAGACGCAATGTTAAGAATTATATGTATTTTCTACCATTAAATAGGAGCAATGTTTGTAAACAGTGCGTTGGGGGGATAATAACGACTTGCGGCTGTCCTTGGTTATTGCGATGGTTATGACGTTGGTGTTCTTTATTAGCGACAGTTGCGATAAATTGGTGACGAACAGAAAAAGTAGGGTTTTTTTTTTATAAGGGAAAAGAAAAGTAGGGTTTTGAAATTTGATTGTATAGGGGTAAATATGAGAAAAATCTTGCATTTTTTCAAATGATAAACCAATTGGTAATTTAGAAAGCTAGGTACCACCAATTGATAAACAAAACAAAAAACCGACACCAATTGATAATTGTCTCTTGTTTATTTTGTTTTGTTTTTGCATCATTGTGTTTTTGTGGTTTCTCTATGACTTTTACATCTATAGTTTAGAACGAATAAGGGTCGATACCATATAATGTGTTTTAAATTTTAATGATCAATTACGATTACTAACGTAATCTAAAATGGGAGGTTTTGCAATTAAATTGCATATTAATTACGAATAACTAATTAAATCTAAAGAAACTAAAGAGATTTCTTGATAAGTACCCTTATATAATTTTAATTATATAAAAATATCCCATTATAATTTTATTTTCATCAAGTACCCGATGATCAATTACAATCAATGACAAGTTCATTTTTCCCAAATATAAAAATTATATCCAAAATTCAAAATTCATTATTTTTAAGTCCCATATTGATTTTTTCAAGATGACGCCACCAAAATGATACATCGCCACTGCACCATCGTCGACGTCGCCACTACGATATTACGATAACGTACTGATTGCTGAGGTTAATGTATTGATTCCTAAGAGGTTGATGTACTGAGTCCTATAGGCTGACCTGCTCATTCACTATCGTTATCGTTTTTTTTATCGTCGATCCTTATCGAGGAGAACACCATTCAAGCACGTACAGCAACAAAAAAAAAAAAAAAAAAAAAAAAATGAAAGAAGAAGTAATAATGTAAATAAAGAAGACGCACTATGATAAAATCAGAAGTACTGTAATTTTTTGGTGTATTCTGAACTCCTATTTTTCTTATATTTAAACATTGCGTATAACGTATTGTAAAAAATAGACAAACTATTTTCAAAATGCACATGAGGACCTCGTCGAATGAGTTGCTCTTAAACTGGAGAAATGCTACATTCGTCCCAATGTCTAACCCCATCGACATACAAAATTTTGACATATTTGTCTCTGATAAAGAGTTGCAAGATAGGAAGATCGAAACCATGTGTATCAGTATATCAAGGGCTAATTCCACGCATTAATGATGATTAATGTACAATAATCTACGCATATGTAATAGAAGTATAAAGTTTGAACCAAAAAACATGTACGCGATGGTTTGTGCATATAAAATGCCTTTGGATGCTTGAGACAATTACAACATCCATGTCTTCTGCTTGAACATTTGGACATCAATAAGTAGAAATGGATGTAAATTTTCAGGAAACGATATATGCTTTCAGAAGTGTGAATCATGTTGAACTTCTACAATTTCCATTAGACAATTGCAAAGCATAGGAGTAGCTCGCTAACCCGGGAAGATTAATTTCAATGACAGACCCTTCTCATAGCATACGGCTGCTAATAACATATAAGTACAAACTAATATGCTACATTTGTGACCAGTACGTGGAGCACCAACTGCCTCACCTTTTAGTCTTTGCACTTCGACAACAAACTCATCAAGATAAAACATACGAAAGAGATGGAAATTATTGAAGTCCATTTTTATTTTGATTTGAAATAATTCTTTTGCCTTATATTGATTGAACATAATATCATATCTTTGAGTTGTGGAAAAAAATATTTTTATATAAAAAAAATCAGAAGAGATCTTGCAAATTAGGAAAGCTCGATTTGATTTTAAAAAAATATTAGTGGGTACTTCCGTGAAAAAAATAGAAAGGGTGGTATTTATCGATAATTTTTGGGTAATTTATCCAAAACTATAAAAAATTGAGAATAATTCTAAAAAACTGCATAAGGGATAATAATTGCAAATACATAAAAACTTAAAATATAAAGCCCTACATTTCCTTCATCTCATATCCATCACCAACATCGTCGTCGGACCTCTCACCGAGATCCGACACCGTCGTCGAAATCTTTGTCATTAGAAGATGGTCCTCCTTCTACTCAACACCACAACAACAACAACCTAAAACAATACAAATACTTAACTGACGCTTTGTTTGGGTCATGATTCTTCTGCCACTCTATTTCCCATATAAGACGCTCTGTTTCCCATATAAAACTCTCTCTTTCAAAAATAGAGCGTCAGAACAAAACTACAGAGTACCTTAAGGAAAACAGAGCACATGGATAAAAACATAGAGCGCCTGAAGAAAAACAGAGCGCCTAAATAAAAACACAAAGCGTCTGAAGGAAAATAGAGCGTCTGTATAAAAAGACAGAACGTTTGAAGCAAAACAGAGTGCCTGAAACAGAGCGACAGAAGGAAAAAACAGAGCGACAGATGTCCTTGTATCATGCTTGCATCATACAGCCATCGAGAAATCGCCATATACATGCTGGCCGATGTCCTTGTACCATAGCAGCCTATCTCGTCGCCCACCTGAGCACGACCCATTGAATCCAACCCTCCACGACCTTGAGAAGCATCCAAAGTCAGCTACAAGCACGCGCTTAGAAAACTCATGAATGCAGATGAAATCCCTTATCTTATCAAAACTTTCAACTGCATCTCCATCTTGTACATGAATCCCAAGTTAGCTTAACAACACCACAATACCACACTTTTTCCCTCTTCTTTGTTTGCTTGAGTCTCTATAATCGCTCCTTTCTTTCTTTATCAGTACACACCACATGCTCAGATCACAGAATCAACACTATAGTATATGAGTTTGCATCAACAGATCAAGATCATGATGCCAACAACAACAACAAACACAAACCCAACAAGATTGGGATTTCTGATGCCTTTATTCTGAAATCGGGGAGTCTGAGGCCGGTTTCGGAGACCCTATCGCCGAAGAGATTGTGACGAGGCGAGAATCGAGGGGTCGAGGCAACAACGGTGACGGAGGAGAAAGGGGAGGAGAGGAGGCGGAGGATGTGTGGAGTGAAGTGAAAAGTGATGGTGGTTGTGGCCAATTGGAGGAGAGAGAGGAGATAGGAGTGGGATTATATGTTTTTCGAATAATTTCTCCGTGTGTATATTTTTGGGATTATTTTTTAAAAAGTGTAGTTTTGGATAATTATACCATATACCTCAGGTTAATTTTTTCAAGAAACTAATTAACTAACTATATTGCAAAGGATTGTATTATGAAGTGTAAATTATCAAAAAAAAAAAAAAAAACGTAGGGAAGAACCTCATAACTTCACTCATCTTTGGGATTAACCAAAACCAAATCGATTAGCATCTTTAGATGAATTCGAGGAGTCCGAGCTCGAGGCCCCATCATCGACAGGGTTAGGATTTCCCTTTTGGTGGACAGAGTCCCCATCGGAGTCAGACCTAATCAAAGCATCAATCAAAATCATCTCTTATCTCGAGAACTTCCTAAGCAAAAGAAAGAGAAAGCAAAGAGAACTCGACCGCCTCAGGAGACGATGAGAAGGCAGAGAAGATGTGTTTGGGGAGTGATGAAAAGTGAGGGGTAAACCTTATTTATAAAGAGTAAAAGGGGATGGTGAAAAGTTACCATAATGATGGTAAATCCTTTTGGGATTTCGTCATCAATCAGAAAACGACACGTCATCCGGAATGAAAAAGGGTGCAAAGTTGGAAAGACACACAAAGAGGTTTCAATGAACCCTCATGAATAGAGGCGATTCTTATCTTTCCAACTGCCTAATTGGCAAAGAAGGGAGGCAAAGGGACAGAGAGTCCCTCGAAATTCACAACGCAAAACTGCCAAATGAAGGGGAAGAGTTTTTCCAACTCAACAGGGAAGAGTTTAGCAAATCAAAGACCCCTAAAAAATTTTATAAGGCATGAAGGTTTCTCGGAAAGGGGAGTTGTCCCCAACTCAGAAAGAGTCAAGGTTCGTATTCCCAAGCAGACTTGACCAGTCAGCCAATGAACTCGGGGGACAAATGATGGGCGAAGAAATAATACCCTATTAAAGATATTAGGCCACAAACCAAGCCCAAAGTGCATTTATCATTATCACACAAATCCCAAGGCCCAATGAAACTAGGATTACATGACAAATTGGTATTCCTTTCATTCCATTCGAATTGTAACATTTTTTTTTTGGATGTCTCATTCAAATTATAATATTTTCATATTTAATAATTTTTTTCACATAAAAATACCAAAATATCCACACTTTATATCAGATCAACTCACCCACCACCATTTTTTATTCTTATTTTTTTCATTCATTTATCTCACACACTCATAAGGACCAAATTGTCATTCTTTATTAATTCAACACACACATAAATTATCGTGTCGGGATAAACCGTTATAATTTGAATGGGACGAAGGGAGTAAATAATTACAATACTTGTCTTAGTGGGCAACTGACAAGCCATACAATTGGCTATATATAGTTCATGCCATACACCATAGTAACTAAATTCGGATAGGGGATTAATTTGACAAATATAAATTACTAAAAATTCAAAAAAAGAGAAAAAATCAAGAAAAAAACAAAAGGATAAATTCGACATGAAAACGATACGATGATTAATATAAAAAAAATCAAAATATAAGATTAATACGGATTTCAAATGAGACAACTGAGAGGTCAATGTTCTTGAGAAGTCTTAATATTTGTGTGAAGATTTTAAGATATTATGGTTACATTTAAAAAATTTAAAGTTTCCCCGTATTTTACGAAAAATCCAAAAACAATCCGAATTATATACGAATTATACAAAATATCTGAATTATACGCGAATTAAATGAAAATTACGATTTCAACTCATTTAAAAAAAATCCAAGCACTTTTTTGGGGTAAAATACACGAATTATTTGCGGATTTGACAACAATGCCATACACCAAATCCAGGTTCTGATCTCTAATCCTAAAATTACATAGCTCAAACTCTTCTGTTCGCCATTACAACTCTTCTTGATCCTTGCTGACTTAATCATCAGAGGGGGCGTCTGAGGAAAACCTTCTCGGCCTCCTCCTTAACGCGTGTCTTGTTTCTCGTGTGGTCCAGCTTAGATTGAAGTGATTGACCATCAACTCAGCCAAGCACAGTACCAAATCTTCCTCATCCCCAGGAAGCTTCTAGAACCTTCGAGAGATTTAACTGTTGCACCAACAGGGGTACTGAAGTGTTGTCTTCAAAGATGTAATGAAAGATAGACCTACCACCTGGAATGGAGATAGCGATTCGCCAAGAATGAGGTAAAAGCTGATAAAATTTGGCCAAAAAGAAAAAGCTGCAGAGAACAAGTCAACAATTTCAAAAGAACAGGTCGCATTCATGTAGTTTCTGCCAGTATACGGCTTTACTGAATGTGGGCAAGCTGATGATCTTAAACCAGTTCATAGAGGATAGAACAAACTCATGAGATAGAAAAAAAAGGGAACGAGTTCAGAGTTTCAGGCACAACAGGAAATGATTGCATTAAGAGCCATTTCCTCTTACTGAAACCTTACCTTAAGATGAAGCACACTGAATTCATATTTTTATTTTGATATTTAACTTCTAAGCTGACGTATGGTTCAGCAGCTGCGATCCGATCATTTCAACATGCAGAGGATTGTATCAGACGCTCAGGTCCAAGACTAAATGAATGCATTGTGATTAGTGAACAGAATTCAATCTGTCTAATCCAAGAAGAAGCATTCAACACGCACAAACAATGAAGAACATAGACATCAAAGTCACTGCCCTGGAAAATGTACACCCCAGTGACGAGTGCACATGAATTCAACAGATGATTTTGGCAACGGTACTCTGACTAACTGTCTATCCTTCAACACCAAGGTCCAGAAACCTTGCCACAAGGGCAGAATCCTCTCTCTGCACTGAAAACAGTGAGTAGTAAATTTCACCGAGAGCTGAACCATAGCAATTCAAATTAACAAGAAATCGTTCAGAGAACTAACTGAAACATTCTAATCCATTACAGGCAAGCGAAACAGCAGTTAAGAGTTAAGACTAATACAGTGCTGCAACTGGGGTCATCAGGCCATATTTGCGGGGGAAACAACACCTCATGCTCAGCTCTGGAACTTTGCACTTCATTTGGGCATAGAAGAGCTCCATTGCTTGTGAAGTTGACAGTTCGTTGTGGGTAAAGATCCACCTGGAATAAGTTCATTAACAACAAAAACCAAATGCTATATCTCAAAACAGCACTCGCAGGAAACTCATACAACTGGTAATAAAGGAACATTAATGATCATCAGTCCATCTCGAGAAACAGTGAACTAAATGAATGCTTGCTCGAAGAAGGAGAAAGGAAAAGCAGAACATGAGCTGTTGTTGATGCATAATTGGATATTGGAACCTGCCATGTATATGCTCAGGAAAAAAAATCGACTATATTGTACCGGCATCAAAGAAGTCGCAATTCATAGGCCTCGATGACGAAGCTACACTACATCGATGTAAACACAAGCCAAGGCAATAGTTAAAGCATTGGAAGGCTAACCTGGTCTTGATATGAGATTTATTCGAGACTGAGGTTTCTCAAACATCCAGCTATCATCATCCAAGGATTTCACTTGTTCGTTGAGTGCAGTCATCAATTCAGTTTTCAGCACTGCAACACAAGAGAAATGAAGACTGTACTTGACATTGTCCCAGGCAAAGTTGACAGATGTCTCCAAGGAACAATCAAAGGAATCGCCGAACAAGTGATATGGTACCCTCAATTGTCATAACACTATCAAAACCAAACTAGTTTCCAACGTTCTTGACCTCCTACGTGCTGCAAACAATTGATAAAGATGCGTGGAATCCATATAACTGCTTAGCTAAAACTTGTACAAATCTGCTTAGTTACTTTTTAATCAGAAAGATACGCTATAAATCAAGTTTAAAATTTACAAGAACACAACGATACCTCTAACACTTCACAATCCTGTCAAGTATAAGGTCCTATGACTGATGTAAGCAATTTTAACCCTACAATAACACAGGCAAGTGCCAACCCCTTGACCATAAATTGGGGGAAGGATTTGATGCACATAGTCATCGTCATCATAATGTTACTGTTCATCGGCTAGACTTTTTAGAAATCAAAGGTCACGTGTCAGAACGCGATGCAGCTTGATAGGTCCGTGCAAAACGACGAGCAGATCACAACTTGGGCCTTTGGCCACGAAATTATTATAAAAAATTAATAATAAATTAAATTATAAATTTTAATTTTAAAAAATTTAAAAATTAAATATTCGAGATATATATGATTATAATTTATTCGAAACAAAAAAATATAATTTAATTTAATTTTTATTTTATTATTCTTTTTTTTAATAAAAAATATAACATATTCAACATGTATTTTAAGGAGTTTCGTTATTCGTCTTAACGACGTCATACAATTATGTTGCTAATTCAAAATTAAAACACATAATTTAAATTATTATTATTATTTATGATAATTTTATATATAATATATACGACCGTTCCGTCGATGAGTATTAAATTTTTGGCATATCTAAAACAAGGTTGGTATATTTTCCACACAGATTGAATCCATTGCAATAATCCTCGAACTCAAGTTCCAATTCCCTTACCCAGTTTCGCCCTCTCCTCAACGATCGGGGAAAATGGAAGCTCTGCCGACGATTCTGGTGACGGATGATGACGGAATCGACGCTCCTGGTTTGCGATCCTTGGTTCGCGTCCTCGTCTCTTCATCACTTTACAACGTCCTCGTCTGCGCTCCCGATTCGTACGTTTCCCCCTTGCCTTTCCATGCTTTCCTTATTTTGTGACTTATTCGTGTATTGGTGCCTGTCTTTGATGTGGAGGCTGTTAATGGTTACTCCGATGGAGAGGCGATTTGGTGGCGGCATTGTGTTGAGGGACATTTTGATTAGGGAGTGGAATGAATCCGGAATTAGGGATGTTGCACTATACAAATTGGATTCCCTTTGATGTTTGCATCGACACGGCTGAAAATTAGGGGTGGTGCAAATTGTAATTTTCTCATCCTATGTTGAAGAGGTGCAGATGATGGAAAATAACGTACCCACATAATCCCGTCAAGTGTAGGGTATGGGAGGGACTCCTGTAAAGACAGAGGGATATATGCAGTCTCATCACTATTTTTATAGAGAGAGGCTGTCTGTTTAATGCCCTCGGGTGTCGAACCCCTGAGCGAACTCTACTTGACAGATAGATATGGTCTATAATGGTTCTTTTTTGTTAGTATGATTGCACATTGCAGCCCTAGAAACTATGTTCTTAGATAAAGAAATGGTATCGAAGAGGATATTTCTTGGAATGGTTTATTGTATTGAGTTTATGATCTCAATGATTATATAAGATCTTTGGTCCTGTATAGCTCGTTAGTTATTCACTTGGAGGAAATTCTGTTATATCCTCAATTTTACATTGTGAGGAGGCTTCTTTGAGTGTACGATACTATGATTGTGGAGGTCTTTTTACCCTTTTCGGATTGCAGAACCCATGAAGGGAATGCTCTTAAGGTACACATTATGATTAACATATCATGAATCCCTAGGAGTGCGATCACTATCAATGCCACTGCTCCCTCTGTGTTAGATAGTTCGGAGAAAAACGACATTGTTTCTTGATAAAAACGGATGGCAGGTGGATTAGGGTTAAGGAAAGTTTGTTCGTGTATAGAAAAGTGACTTAAACATCTTTGGATCATTGTTAGAGACCATTCTCAACGTTTTTCCTTTGGTAGGGTTCTACACCCTTAGGAACGTGAACACGACGGAATTAAGAAACAATTGTGCACAACCCAAAAAACCAAAAATTGAACCAAGAAATGAGAAATCAAAGAATATAAGATTTAACATGGAAAAACCCAAATCGAAGGAGAACTCCACAATCGCTAGAAATAATAGACTGTCTTTGATGTGTTTTCGGAGTTACAAGATGCATCTCAAAGCCTGTGGACATTCTAATGTCAAAAATTAAGATTCACACGAGCAAAAAGTTATTATCCTAAAATAGCATCGTTCTAAAGTATCTTTAGATGTAAAAAATGAAATATATTTAATAATAATATATTTTTCTCATAATTCAGGCTTTACATCATACAATTCTTCCACTTGGAGACTATATCATAGGAACCACACTGCCCATTAGACATAAACGCATCATCTAAGATTTCAGGATTTCATCTTCGTAACACGTCTCGCAACTAAACTTGGATATCAACCAAGGCCAAATCTAACCTTTGTTCTTCATCAATCATCGTCACATCGGGCTTTCTTGCATTTCACTTGGCCTTACAAACTCCCACGGTCTCACCACCTTCATGTTCTACCTTTGAGATTCGAGTTGACTTTTACTTCAAGGACCTCAACCCGTCCCTTGTCTTTTAACTCTCACTCGACCGAAGCACCACAAGAACAACCAGGCATGTCTCCATTTAACAACTATAATGATGAAGAATATAGTTAAACTGGTCTAGGCATCTTTCTAGATTTCATCAACTCATAAGTAGGAAAACCGGGCTTCAGTTGCAAAACGTCCGCTCAACAACCTTATGGCCTCTTGACTAAGGTCGTGTCCGGAACATTATCAAGCTCGAACTTTACACGCTTTCCTGCCAGCTTTACACGAGGTATATTGGATTTCAATACCCGCGTTATCAGGATAGCATCCTTTGTGACCTTCCATGATCCTTTATAAAACACGGTTGAGTACCCTACATCATGTCGTCATCTAGCTGTCATAGAAATTAAGTTCCTTATTAACTCAAGGACATGCCTTACATCCTTCAGCACCAATATTATCTCACTATGCATCTTCACATGCACAACGCCCTTCCACACAATCTTCAAAGACTCACCATTAACAAGATGAACCTTACCCAAAATTCCACATGACTATCATTGCTTAGGAACAAAGCTTCCTCATAATCATGTGACACAACATTGACATCATCATCAAGAGACTTCTCCTTGCGGTCCCTTCGTCGATGCCCCTTCTTACTTTTTTTTTGGGGGTAATTTTGTTTGATATGATACATACCAGGTTTTACAAGATTATAACTCGTCCAAACGGTCCATGGAACAGATAGTGATGACTTGGATAGTTTATGATAGTATTTGCATTGGTGGATGTTGGGCTCCTCACGAGTGATTGCAAGAAAGACGATTGAGATGGTTAGATGGACCAAGCTCGTTCAGTGTAGAAGAGAGTTCAACTTGTTTCTGCAACTTGTAGTTGATCTTGGAGGAAGTAAAGCTACCTCTTTGTTCTCAAAATGCAAAGTGAATTGAGTTGAAGAGCATTATGTGTTTCGTGAGTTTCTGCATGACCTCACGGTAAAGACAGTCAAAATTGAAGATCTGCTTCTGAAATTATTTCTTATGCGGTGAAGCAAGTTGATCAGCTTTTGATGTAGATATTTGGATGTAGTTTCAGCTTGAAAGTTTGTTGGGAATAACTTCCTTCATCAACCTATACTGGTTTGTAAGAGGCTGTTTGTTCTGCTTCTCAAAATAAGCTAGGGAGAAAAGACAGAAAGATAGAAGATTAATAATGAAAAACAGAAACTAAGAGGCATGTTCTGTTTGATATGATACATATCATGTCTTACAAGATTATAACTCGTCCAAATGGTCCATGGAACATATAGTGATGACATGGATAGTTTATGATAGTATTTGCATTGGTGGGCGTTGGGCTCCTCAGGAGTGATTGCAAGAAAGACGATTGAGATGATTAGGCTCGTTCAATGTAGAAGAGAGTTCAACTTGTTTCTGCAACTTGTAGTCAATCTTGGAGGAAGTAAAGCTACCTTTTTGTTCTCAAAGTGCGAAGTGAATTGAGCTGAATGCTACATTATGTGTTTCGACAGTTGCTGGCTTTCTGCACAACCTCATAGTAAAGACAGTCAAAATTGAAGATCTGCTTCTGAAATTATCACTTATGCGGTGAAACAAGTTGATCAGCTTTTGATGAAGACATTTGATTGTAGTTTCAGCTTGAAAGTTTGTTGGGAATAACTTCCTTCCATTAACCTATGGGGAATACCGAATACTGGTTTCTAATAGGTTGTTTGTTCTGCTGCTCAAAATAGATAAGCTAGGGAGAAAAGAGAGAGAGAGAGAGATAAAAGATTAATAATGAAAAACAGGAACAAAAATAATGATTATTGGAGAACATGATCTCAAATGCCATTCGAGAAATAGAGTCTCTGTTGTCCGTAATAGTCTTTGTATGACTCAATAGGGTTCGACTAGGTATGTCTCATCCTCCTCAGGTCTTGTCCATGACGTGAGTACCCAGGTAGTCATCACTTCGTTGTTGTTAATGAGGATCTCAAATACCATGTTTATGGGAAAGGTTTTATAGAAACTGAAAATCGCCTTTCTTGGTTGTGTTTTTTCACTTTTCATTTTGGCTTGGATTACGCGTGTTGGAGTTCTTAGTTGATTGCGTTGATTTTTGAAAGTTACTGCATCTTTCAACTTTTGCTTCCACGTAAGAACTACCAATTTGAAGTGTCTTAAAAGTTGTCCTTTTTGTGTGCAACTTCAATCCATTTGCATCAAGCTCTAAATTACCTGTGACAAACTTACTGATTTGCCGGGGAGAAGTCAGCTGTTAGTCATAGCATCACTTGGTGTCACCCTATTTCTGCCAAGAAAGTGGTCATTGATGGAGCAACTGCCGTTGCTGTTTCTGGTATCGTTTGCTCCTTGTTAGTTTCTCTACTAGGATTTCCACTGCTTCTTAGAATAACACATTCAGGAAGGATAAAGAAACTGCTAACCTCTTTGCAAACACAATGATACTAGCTAATTGTCAATCGGATCTCTTTCCAAGGCAGCCATATTACCCTTATTATAGTAGATTGAGAACCTAAGCTCTTAGTTAGAAGGAACCTCTAACTGGTGCTTGAGTTTTGCTTTTTTATGTGTGTGTGTGTGTGTGTATAGAAATATGTGGCTGATTTTATACCATAAAAGGAAAGATTGTGATGTGTAAATGAGTTACTGCATACTTTGGTTTGTTTCTAAGCATGTGACAATCCTTAATATCATCACATATCAATTCCTCTGCAAGTTCTTCAGTTACATGCACTGATACACAGCTCTGCCTTGAAGTTGTTGTCTAGCTCAGAAGTTAGCTATATGTGTTGGTAGTCGGTGGTTATTTTTGCTTGTGTTTCAGTTTCAGCCTCAGAAAGGGGAGTGTAATTTGTAGATAGCAGAATTCATGTGCTACTTCTCAGGAGTTTCTTGAATCTCTTCCCAGAGATATGGGGATTCAGGTTTAATCTTTGCCTGTTCATTATCTTGGATCATTGGTTCTCCTCTAACGGGGAAGAGGATGCATATTTGAGAAAATCATGAGCGGAAACTTCAGTGTAGGAGCCTGGGCCGGGAAAGTTGGCTTAGAGAGATGAGCAAAGCAAGGGGGAACTGGAGGATGTTGGCTGGTTTGATTTATGAGCTGTGGCTAGAAAGCGATTTGAGTGCTTCATGCTGGTCTTTCTGGGAAATCAGAATGAATGCTGTTTGTTTCATTTAGTGTTGAATGCTTTGTGTTTCATGTTGATGATTCCCTTGTATAGGAGTTTGAGTAGGTAAAATGGGAAGGTTAACTCTTGGAGTTGTCTGTACTCTAAAATTCTAAATTATTTTGGTTCGAATGAATTATGGGCACGGAGAACTGCATGTTCTAGTTGGTAGCAGATGATGAGAACAAAATAATCCTTGATATAACTATAAGACTATTAGTTGCACTATTCTATATTACGTGTTCAATCTTATCAAGATTGGTAAGATATTGGAGCTTCAAATTTGTTTTTTCTTGAGTTAGGTTTTTGTTCTCTTTAAACTGTACAGTCACTGAGATCAATTTATATAATCTTGTTCTTTCTTTTTTGTCCAGGAACTCCAGCTGATTGCACTTCTCTAGGAATTTCAAAGGCTCTGTTTCCATCAATTCCTGATTTGGTAGCCTTTCTGCTCATTAATTGACATGATAGAAGCTTAAGGTTCTTTGTGGTTTAGGAAGTTCTAATAAGGAGGCATTGCATATTTGCTATTTTCTGTTTGCCTGTTACCTTATTTTATCCCTACTAACTTGTGTACTGTATACAATATTTGCACTGTATCACCTGACTGAGGCAAGCATATTGATACTGATATCATGCATAGTATGTTGGTCATATTTTTGGTGTCTTTGACTTTTGCTTCATCTTCGTCATATTGCCCGTAGATATGGTTTCATCTGACTAGATCTCCTACGATTGCATGTATGACAAGGCTTTATTGTTTTTCCTTTATCCTTCCGTTTTTTCTTGTTCGATGATGCGTGAAGTTAGTTAGCATTTTGTATTATAACCTTTTGGAATAGTTTGTGAAGGCAAATAAGTAAGCATTGTTGCCATAATGTGACTTGATTGTTTATAGCTTCCCGTATAGTTTGTAAAAGAAGATAAGCATATGACACCATCAACTTGATTATTTATTTTTATTTGGAGTAAAATTACCTGATATCCTTGATGGCATATCCATAAATTAAGGGTGGTAAGTGTTGAACAATACACCTCCTAATCTCTCCAACTACATTTGCTTGTGCAACAAAATCATCCTAAACAACCTTGACTAACCTCCTTTGTTAAATGAAGAAGAGCTGACTGGGAAAGAAGAGCAAGCTTGTTTGAACCTTGAAATTTAGCTATGGAGGAGAAAGGTAGCTCTTGGTTTTCCTATAAATAAGGAGCTTCCTCTTCTTGTTTTTAATCATCACACACCACAGGAAACAAGAAGGTAGAGAAGCTTACAGCAAGGCTTCTGCCTTAGGTGTTGAGCACCATTTTTCTAGAATCTTGTGTGAGATATTTTGGTTACTGCCGTTCCGATTTCCCAACAATAAGCACCATTGCTGCCATTAAAGTTCCTCGATGATCTAAATTCATTTGTAGAAACTACCAAGATATCCTTTTTTTAAAGTATATAGTTAGATTACAGTAAGGCTTGAAGCCCATTAGAATCCTATGTCCACCAATAAAGCTGATAGGATAACTACCATGATATCCTTGACGGCATACCATGGATTAAGTTTGCGAAGTTAGGTATGGATGGATTATTTGGTAGTCGTTTTCTTTTACTCTTCTACTCGTAACCTGGAATAAGATGAACTATTGTGTTCGACGTTGTTTATGGCTAACAGGGCTACAAGTTGGCAACACAAGGCAGAAGTCTGTTCAGGATGAGTTAGACTCCAGCTTCACAGGGAGGACAAATGCAATCAACAATGACAATGGATGTAAACTCTTCTCCATCTTCAGGGACAGGTTCATTGGAATCACAAGCTGGAAATATATATTTCAGGAGAATTGTAAGTTCCGCGTGGAGGGCTGTCGTTATTACTTTTGCACCTCTTAGCTGATTGCTGAAGCTTGTAATATATACTGCTGTTATTTGCCCATTTCTAAGTTTTGTGTTACCGCGATGCCGCATTTATATTCTTTGTTCTATCTTTTCATTTTGCCTTTGGCTGCTCTTTCAGCATTATTTCAATTTCACTTCCTTTAGAGACTTAACAATAATTTCTCACTTGAAGTCTTGAACGAAGGGGCGGGTGGGGGCCATTCATTACGTTTATTAGTTTCTATTAGTTTCGATTTGGCAGTGCTTATAGAACAAACAAAGAAGTACAAAAAAGTATGATTGCCCTCCATTCGTGTTTCTTCCTTGTTTGAAACAACGCATTATCCGAGATAAATATCACATGTGTGGTTGATAGTTTGTTTTTCCCTTATACTTACAACGCATGCCCCAAACTTGTAGGCAATAGGACCCCAAGCTGATGAGGGCGAGGTTGATTCCGAGGTGCTCAAGGATGGATATGTGAGGATGACATGTTCCGTTACCTTTTGTTATCATCGTATTTCGGCCTGCTCAAAAACATTGATGTCGTACCTGCATTTTCATTTCCGATAGCAGTCGCTCCTCTGGGTGCTCTCTCAAATGCAGAGGAAGAATCCCATACATACTTCAAGAGTTGGCTGCAGGCGTTGTGGAACGCAGCTCTCCGTCTGCCTTGTAACTTTCTCCTTCGATTGAACGCAATATTCCCTGGCAGGACTAGCTGCTTTCATACAATATCATCGCTGGAAATATGATCTGGCTACTCCTCTCCTGGATCATTTTTTAACTACCTATATGTGTGCATCCTGACTTTTCCGTTGACTCGATTCCTTCGTCATTCAGGTGGCTGCAAAGCGATTGTTGTGATTAAAGTACCGTCTTAGGTATATTAGCGTAAGACAGAATCAGACTCTTCCAGGTATGAAGGTGATTGCCTTTCTAATGTCAAATCATCTGTATAAGAATGAGAAACACATTTTCATGTGCTTTTCCCCTCTCCCTTTGAACTGGGTCTAGCCTACATGAGAAAAACAGATGAACATCTTGAACACTTACGCCGTCGTGGAACTTATGCTCGCATATGCATAATTTATAGTGCATCTCTTGTTTTTATGCTCGTGGTCGCTGGTGCTTTAGGCGATTGCCCATCCGATTTTTTTTTCTCAGTTATGTTGGTCAAATGACTGTTACGCTACGAATGTTTTTTTATCATCAGCTCGAGTTTAGGTGAAGTTGGTTAAACAAGATGGTATGGTATACGTGTGCGTTTGGGAAAGTTGGTCTCTAGACCGCATGATCTGTAGTGTAAACTAAACAAGTCCGGTTACAGGAATATGAAGGATAAAGCGTAAAAGTGGGGCAAAAGATGCCCGATTCAATTTTGTTAGACCGACGCCTTTTACTATTAATATTGTGTTTGGCCTTGCTCCAACTATAACAGGTTAAAACAGGTAGATCTAGTGTGCGATCGCGCTAGTTAGTACTTATGCTTGAAATTTCAAGCCGTTTGGGATAAACAATTAGTAAAGGAAAACTACCACTTCCCATATCAACCAAGTATGTAATGTTGGTATGATCAAAAAATATAAAGCAAAAAGGGAGTTTATTATTAGTGACGATGGAGATTTTTTACGGTGGAGTTTATTATTATTAGTAATGTTGTTAGGACATTTTTAACGATGGAGATTTTTTTTTAAAATTTTTGTTTTTGAAATTCTCTAATCATTTAATGTCCATTCTTCATTCATCCCTAATAACACATAATGATAATATCACATTCACTGAGTCCAAAAATTAAAAATGAAAAAATGTTGGGTGAAGCGACGAGGGGAAACATAGTGGGAAAGACGTTGTCATCATAAACTTTCCCATTCAAGCTGTATAACCTAAGCAAGCATTTCCAAATATGGTGTTACTACAATATTAAAACATCAAACTATTTAGCATCCCATATTATACAGTATCACATGACACGTCTCACCAAATATTATACTGGCAAGATGGGAAATGAAATAAGCGGTAAAATGATGCACCTGTGTTGTGTGCTTGTTGGGCTGATAAGTAGCAACATAATGAGCAGATAGTGGACACATAATCCATTAATCCACTTGTCATATATTGGGATCACGCTGATGCTCAACTCGCCTTCTTGTCAGTATAACCATTATTGTCATCCTAATTAGTCTTTCGATAGGATTCTACGGCTGTAAAAAAAATAACAATATCTGATTCACGTTATTTACGTAAAAAATTAACCTTATTATATAATAGGGCATAGTAGTGAAGGTAACGACATTGACATTGGGTCATATATGTCCTTAGTGTGAAGAAAAGATAGGACTTGAAATGGTCAATTGGTTTTGGAGCATTGTAGATGTCGGCAGAGCGATGAAGGTTTGTAAGAGGCTATGGTCGTGGTGAAGGTTAACAAGGTTAACATGTGCAGGCAGAACTTCATGGATAGGTAGACAGAACTTCATGAATAGTACGTGCATGATACAATTCTAGCAGTGTTTTCCACTCCTTTACTATAGCGCATGTCTGCTCTCTGATGAAGGAGTTCACCATGAGTGATGTTATCCCCCTTAATTTATTGCTTCCTTGGTGTTGCTCCTACTCGAATATCTACCGGCCTCTTTCTCTCTCCGCCTAACCTTGCCAGTGAAACCTTTGGCGGCAAATATGAGCACATTGAAATCCTAGACGTACGACTCCCCGTGGTCTCTAAGTCATCGAATTAGTGTTTCTTAATCTTGACCTTGTAGCCTCTAATTCTACTCCATCGACGTCTCTCGTGCCACTGGTTTAACTGTATTTAAACCCCTCTTGGCAGGGGCGGCTGTCCCGCTAGCTATTTGTTGCACCATGTCTTGCTACTTTGTTTATGTGTGCTCCAATCTTATTTCATTGTCATCTAAGCAGCAACTGGCACTCTCTAGCCAAAATGCAAAGGCGGAGTATCGGACAATGGCTAATATTGTTACTAATAAGGAACCTATTTCTTGATCGCTTCGTTATCCTCTCACTCACTCTACTAGAATTAATATTATGAGTTCTGACAATACCAGCGTAGTCTACTTATGCTTTAATCAGGTTCAACATCAACGCACCAAGCACATCGAGTTGGACATTCATTTCGTCTATGAAAAAGTCGTTTTCTGATTACTCCGCGTGCGCCCTTCATTTCCCTTCCTCCTATGAGTACACCGGCATCTTTACCAATGGATTTGCCTTAATCCATGTTCACTGAGTTACAATCCATTCTCATCGATATCGTTCGGCCACCTACTGCCCCGCCTGTTGAGGTGTGATAATATCTATGAAAGTAAAATGCTATGCCCTTGTATGATGCTATCCCAAAAATATTATAATTTTTTGACCAGACACGTATGATGATAGAAGTTTTAATCGGTGTTGCAGGACGATCACACCTTGTTTTATGAGAAAATGAATCATTAGAAAATTTAAATCGTGTTTTTTATATACGTAACGAATCCTCTCAAATTACGTGTTGAATAATGTAAGGAGAAAAAAATGTTTCAATAATTAGGGGATGAAAGTAATGCTCTTTATCAATTATACATCAAGGCGCGGTAGTGTTTTCCTCAATGACAGTACTAGAAAATTTTGGGTGTCAAAACAGATATTGTCATAGCATTGTTGTGAGTCTGTGAATTTAGTAATAATTATTGGGGTTGTTATTTTCAAGGTCGTTTTTCATCAATACAAGGCAATAATATTTATTTATTTTTATTAAGAGATGGAAGATAGAGAAGAACATTTTAGTCCAAACAAAAAATAAAATAAGATATTATTGCCTTGTATTGATGAAAAAGAGCCTTCAAAATAGTGATCTCCAAATTATTTTAAGACCTGATTTCAAGTTCTATTTTAAAATCCTTATTCTTTTAAACAACCATATGATATACTACTGCATATTACATGAAATCTATTGTCAAATAAAAAATAGATTCAATAATAAATCGTTTTTTTCTAACTTTGAGACTAGCGATTAGACTTCTGAAGACTTGTTATCAATTATAACTTTGAATACTTTTGTAATGCATAATATTATTTTTTGTTATTTCTTTTTAGTTTTAATATTTAATCATTTATTCTTCAATAACTTCTTTACCATCGCATGTCCTTAAAAAATATCCTCACTCCGTCACTGAGTATTGCAGATAACACAAAAGACATCATATTATTACTGTTCCACTGATTTTGACCCTCGGACTCTGAGTTTCATTGTCCAAATAATGGATGGTTGCAGGTAGCGACATGAACATCTCCGCACTCCAAGAGCAGCACATCATCCTCCTCACCTCACTCCCAACAAACACACATAGGATTGTAGTGCTAAAAAGAGGGACATCATCACGCATGCATCTTCCTTGAGAAAAATAGAATACGAATTTTTGTGGACTCCCTACCAAAATGAACACAATTTGGATAGGACTCGGAAAAAAAGAAAGATCATTTACCCTCAGTTATTAATTATTATTTTTTTCATTTTATTCGAATTATAATATTTTTTTAAAGATATATCATTCAAATTATAATATTTTTATATTTAATAATTTTTTCATATAAAAATATTCTTATTTTATATCAAATCAACTCACCAACAACTATTCTTCTTTTTTTTTTCTCACATCTTTATCTCACACATTCACAAAGACAAATTATCATTTCTTATTAATTCAATACAAATATAAATTATCATATCGAATTAAATCGTTATAATTTGAATGAAACGGAAGGAGAGGGAATAGTATACATTTTGTCACACTCATAAACTAAATATCAAGACCAAATTAATTTTGATATAGCCAGTGCATACAGCTATTGCTGGCACTCATATCGGTGGCAATTACATAAAAAATAAAAATTGTTTGAAAAAATATTACGTAACATTGATATATAGTGTTGAAAATAGTTTGTTCAAATTGGATAGAACGAAAATATTACAATGTGTACATAGATTTTGGGTTATTCATTTATTATCAATTGATTTTGAATTTAAATTTATAAGTTTAATGTGATATCATATCCTAATAGACGCTATGACTTAATACTCTACGCCATCCAAATATATGTCCATGCTTAAAGCGAAAAAAAAAAAAAAGACATTTGAGCAACGAAATGTATAGAGAACAATTAATCCACATCGATAGGACAATGTAATATCCCAAATGTTTGGTTTAAAGGGTTTAATAAAATCATCTATATCCCATTTTAGAACTCAGCAGTTAAGCAAGCACAATGTAAAAACTAGTGTAAATCTGTAGGGTCAACTGTCAACTTGAAAAGCTGTTCGTGATGTGTATGACACACTGAAAAGATTAGTGTTAGTTTGTGGGCTCGGAATTAAGCCTGAAAACCGATTCGTGATAACGACCCACGTGCTTGATGTGCAGTAATATTGGGATGGATGATTTTCTGAGAAATTTTTCAGGATGTGTGAGTGAGGTCAAGGTCCTATGACTATGTGTATTGCTTGAAGTCACAACGAACACGTTGCGTTTTTTAAATGGGGTGTAAGTAATATATCAAAGGTGGAGCTTAAAGGGTTTAATGAGAGTATTCATATCAACAAAATATACCTTTCTTTTTGATAACTCATCGTTTTAAAACTCCGTAGTTCAACGCGCTTTCGATTATAATATCCATCATTTCATCCCCTTTTATAGATCTACCTAAGCGACTAACAACACAAGACGTGCAAGAAGTGGGAAACTAAGTGCTACCTATTTTCTAGAAAATGAAATAATCTGTCCCACAATAAATTACATATTTTATTATTATATATATTTATACGAGTTTTTCTTATCAATCAAATGAAGTGACGAAAAGTAATTTTTCGCATAAGATTAAAGTATGCAGTTAAAATAATCATTTGCGTTTCACGATAAATTGTCCAAATATAATGTTTGCTCATACAACAAAACCGACAAACGTCCTTTCAAAAACTACGAAAGTTAAACTGTCCTAATTTATTTAGGACGAAGGGAGTAACTAACTAAATCAATCAAAAGATCACTTTCCCCAAAAATAATTATTACATCCAAATTTTAATTTTTTAAAATCAATTATTTTTAAATCTGACAACGACGAACTGACGATAACAACGGCGAATTAACGACGACGACGAACTAACGAGAACGACGAACTATCGGCGACGACAATGAACTGACGACGACGATGATTAATTAACGACGATGACGAAATAACGATGACGAACTAACGACGATGATGATGAGGACGAACTGTGAACAACGACAAACTGACGATGACGACAAACCAACGACGAACCGACGACAATCAAGTGAACATTATCCAATGATAGCGCACTCACATTTTGTCACACTCCAGCTGAGTTGATTTTGTTCCATGCAGAAAATACGAGTCAAAATCTATGCATATTCACTTGATTGTCTTTGATTTTGACAAATCGGGCATGACAAAAAAGATAAATTCAACATGACAATAACCTCGAGAAAAATATGTGTACACAACAATTGAACGGATAAGACAAATAATATAGCAAGATAACAAATTTTTAAAAGGTAAGAGAATACATTTGTTCTTCAAATAGCAAGAGAATTGATTTTCCAAAGGAAAAAAAAAAAAGTTAGGTGGTACCTTTCTGAAAGAAAAAAAAGATAAGGTACTTGTTTGAAATTAATTTAATTAGGTGATATCTCTTAGTAATTTTCTCAAAATGATAACCATCCAACCCTGAAATATTCAATTTAACGAACTACAAGGTTCCTATCACTATCTTTCTTCTTTTCATCAGGGTGTATAGATGTAATAAAAATTTATACTTCGGATGAGATTAGAACACATGAATCAATTGTAGGGATCATACCATGGATCATTAAATTTAGCCATTTATTTTTCTTCAGCACTATATTTATTTTTTACTCTATAATATTGATAGTTTTTTCCACAAAAATAATAGTCCAAGAAGAACAAAATACGGTTATGGGAAAAAAGAAAAAAAGTGTTGTATATGAGCCAAACTATATATTCGTTAGTACTTCGGGATCGATTAGATAAAGGTTTGACTCAATTGGATTCGAGAACAGAAAATTACTCAAACATAACTCGATATTTGGGTTTGTCAAATTATATTAAGTTAGAGCTCGAATTCTTAGATCACTTCAACTCGAACTCGACTTGAACTGGAGTTCGACTTCTATACTCAAAATCCATAGCAATAATTTGTGTCGAGGATTTATTTCTAGCAAAATTTTAAACTGATGATGAGAAACTCACTAATATATATTCCTTTCTTCTCATAATATATGCAATATTTTTTTTGATTATCTTAATTTATTTGAAATCTTTCTTTTTTAATTAATATTTAATCTAAAAAAATCATCATACAATATGCCCATTATCTTTTTTTATAATATTTTCATTATCTTAAAAAAAATTTTTATATCAAATTTCGTAAAAATTTAAAATGGTTGCAATGAAAAAAAAGGTGAAACAACATAGAAAACTGGGGATACCACGCGGGCAAAAGCATGCGCAGTGAATGCTGTTGTCCCTTTTTGCGCTGCTTTGTCAGTTGCGAAAATCCACGAAGATTTCATTTCCTGCTGTTGGAAAGCCCACTCACTTTCCCCGCAACACAACACCACCTCCAAAAACAAGCATCATGCTTCATGATTCCTCGTTAATTGATTCCTCCCCACCCCCCCACGATATCCCCCAATTCCTTCCACGCATTCCATGCTGCTATACGACTCTCC
>JAOVYX010015981.1:0-26043 GCA_035668315.1 Drosera spatulata | reverse complement strand
AATTTGCGATCATTGAACGAAATATTATTATAAAATATTTCGGATAATTAAATCGACAATGATTAATTATCGGGAGACGTTATGATCGCATGTGTTTTTTTAACGTACGAATCAACGTTATAATGTTATAACGTAACGACTTTTGGTTTCAGAAAGTTATATCGTTTAAAGGGTTACGATATTAACGTTTTTGGTACGAATAAATCGACACGAATTAATTAACGGAAAATTATTTTTACGAAACTGAGATAAAAATAGACTGAGAAGATCAAAACTTT
The DNA here is from genome assembly GCA_035668315.1 of Drosera spatulata. Classification (NCBI taxonomy): domain Eukaryota; kingdom Viridiplantae; phylum Streptophyta; class Magnoliopsida; order Caryophyllales; family Droseraceae; genus Drosera; species Drosera spatulata. The sequence continues at coordinate 25,765 of JAOVYX010015981.1, read as the reverse complement.
TGAAAATGCATTTTCCTCTTTTTTTTGTTTTTGGTTTGCACCTGCATTTCCCACTTACCTGCACCCGTCACCAAGCACCACAACCCCGCGCACCACCGGCCTCCACTCGCCCGACACCATCCACTAGCTCCACCAAGCCATCAATGCACCATGATCATCTTCAAAAACGCAACCAAGCAAGGAAGGGAAAAGAGGAAGCTGCGCCATCATGTTCTTTCTTAGCACGTTGATGATTTTTGGGTGACGAATATGAATTGATTCCACCGTTGGTTTTAACCTTCAAAATTGACGAATGGCCTAGAATGCCCAATAAATAAGTAATTGAAAGATTTGATTGATTTTATGAAGATTTGAGGGATTTTTTTAAATTAAGAATTTGAGAGATTTATATGATAAAAGTTTTTATAATTTTGTTTTATTTATTTTAAAAACAAATCAATTACAAACCGTTTGATTTAGTCATCCAATGAAGTGAAAAAAGAAAAGAAAAAGAAAGAAGAAATCATTATCGAATAGGCCCTTAGTTTTTTGTGTTCCAAAAAGTATTCAGTTGAGAAAGGGTCGTAGTGTTTCATTTGATGCAAATTATCATTAATGTTTTACGATAATTTTTTTCAAGAAATAAGTCAAAGTCCACATCGATAAATATGCACAGTTTGTCTATATTAGACGAAAGCGTACCATTTAGTAACGGATTATTAAGAGCATTTCACATCAAAACATCTACGTCAAAATCTCTACTTTTATTTTGATATTCGTTCTTTATTATACATAATGTTAAGCATATTGACATAAAAATACAATATGTTACAGTAATATGATAATTTTGACGATTATCTCTACTTTACACTATATTTTTTTACAGCTTGCACATATTTCAACATAAAAATACAATATGTTATAGTAATATGACAATTTTGATGATTATCTCTACTTTACACTATATGTTTTTTTTACAATTTATACATATTTCAACACATTTTTTTTAACAATTTTTTCACTTTTCCATACTATTATTTCACTGTTTACACTTTACTGGATCTCTAATGTAAATATGTAATGCGGGTCCTCTAATCCCGTAAACGGATAAGAAATGTCTATAACTTTATAGCTTGTTTTAGTACTGCTTTCGAATTCTAATTCATTTACATCCCATGATTTTTCTCACCCTCCGATGTCAATTATACAAGTAATTTATTGTGAATATTTGCTACAAAACTAATGTCAGCAATGAAATACATATGGGATGTCAAACGATCCGAACGAGCCGAGTTCAAATCGGGCCTATCTTAGCTGTTTGCTCTACTCACGTTCGACTCATTGCATTCATCTAAAAGTTCGTTCATTTATGACTTGTTAGAGTTCATTTATGACTTATTAGAGTTCATTTACGATTGGGTTTGTTAAACGTTCGATTAATTTCTATATAGATAAAAATCAATTATTATAGTGTTTTTCATAAAATATTCGAATTCACCTACATTACATGATTTTCCCACCCTCCGATGTCAATTCTCATCATGGCTTTCTTTTCTGTTTCTCTCACCAATTTCAAGCGTAAACTTCTTATAATACGAGTAATTTTTGTGAACATATAATTATTACAAAATTAATTTCAGCTCTGAAGTACAAAGGAGTGTAAAACAAGATGAATAAGGCGAGTTCGTGCCGAGCCGACAGGTCGTTTAGTAGTTTGTTCTGCTCCGGTTAGATTTGTTCAGCTCAGTTAAAGCTCATCCGCGACTTTTTAGAGCTCGGCTCCGACTCGGTTTGTTAAGGACTCCATTAATTTCAATATAGATGCAAAATGATGTATTACAATGTTTTCAGAAAATATTCGAATCTATATTCACTTACATCCCATGATTTCCTCAATCTTCAATATCATTTCTTATTACAATTGTTTTCTTTTTTTTTGTTTCTCTCATCGATTTCAAACCTGAATTTATGATAGTACAAGTAATTTTTTGTAAATATATTTTTCATATAGAATGACTGTCAGGATTGAAATACATTGGGGCATAAAACAAACCGAACGAGCTCAGCTCAAGCCGAGCCGATCTCAGCTCGTTTAATTATTTGTTCTACTCGGGCTCGACTCATCTAAATGCTCGATCATTTACGACTCAATGGAGCTCGTTTATAACTCGTCTCGTTAAGGGTTCGATTAAATTCGCTTTAGACAAAAAATCATATATTATAGTGCTTTTATAAAATATAAATTACTTACATTTAATATATACATAAAATCAAAATATTATATATATTTTGAATAATTATTCTGGATTTTGGTTGCCATAATCACATGACGGTAAGTAAAAAGAAGCTCCACGATGTGTCCGAGTATAAAGGGAAGCATGTGGTCGTCATCGCTACCAACCCGAAGTTACCAATAACTCATGTTGACAAGACAATGATTGTCTCACGACATAACAACAAAGAAGTACGGCTAGATAACGTTTTCCATGTATCAGGTATGATCAAGAACTTGTTATCAGTTTCAAACTGATAACAAATGGATACCATGTTGTGTTCGAACCTACCAAAGTCAAACTTTAGCAGCCAGAACAGGATCATGTCTGTTATGGAAGAAAGACGAATGAAGTCTGTCTATGTCATGTCAGTCCAAGAGGCTTATGTGGATTACACTCGCAAGAATGAGACTGCAAATCTTTGGCATGCTCGGCTTGAGCATGCCAGCTATCAAAAATTGAGTATTAAAAAATTAACTCTCAAGGGTCTCGCACAGTTAGAGATTCATGAAGATACTGTATGTGTTGATTATCAATATAGAAAAGGTAACGTAAGCCCAAGAGGCTTATGTGGATAAGACTCACAAGAATAAGACTGCAAATCTTTGGCATGCTCAGCTTGAGTATATCAGCTATCAGAAGTTGTGAGAGATTATTAGAAAATCAAATCTCAAGGGTCTCGCACAGTTAGAGATTCGTGAAGATACTGTATGTACTGATTATCAATATCGAAAAGCGCACCAATTGCAATTTAAGGAGTCGTAGTTCAAAACGAAAGAGTTGCAGTTGGAGCCTGTTTACTTGGATTTCTTTGGTATTGTGAAGCAACCATCTGTAACCGGTCTGAGGTATATGATTAACTTGAACAATTACTACTCGAGATATATGTAGGTATTATACTTCATGAAGGAGAAATCTGAAGCATTATCAATGTTCAAGACTTTCAAAGAAGATACTGAGAAGTAGAAAGATTGGTACAGTGTTTTTATATTGACAATGAAGCCGAGTACACGTCATATGAGTTTAAGACGTTTCTTCGTGTAAACAAGATTCTCAGGCAGTTGACTTGTCCATATATCTCTTAGCAAAATGACATTACAAAGAGGAAGAATCACCATCTAGTTGAGACCTGCAGAAACATGCTACATGCTAAGAACGTGTCATCTTATTTTTGGATGGAGTGCGTGAATACAGATGCCCTTGCCATCAACAAATTCCCACAAGCGAGATTTGGGTTCATGATGTCGTTCGAGAAGCTCTGAAGGATAAAGCCCACAGTGTCACTTCAGAGTTTTCGGTTGTATATGCTATGCATTCGTCCCTGACCACCTTTAGAGCAAGTTCGACAAGAAGACGGTGAGATGTATCTTTGTGGAAAGCGATGATCAACGACAAGGAAGAAAGCGTGTTGATCCTAACACAGGTCGCGGTTATCCATCAATAAGTATAGAGTTCGACGAAGCATTGTCTTGGTGGGACTCACAATCAGTCATTTTACCAGATTCAAAAGCGATTGAAGAGATGCTACATGAGAAGTTAAACAACAGAAAAGGAAGCTACTTTCAACTAGAAAAATCTCTTGTATCTGAAGGAGAGTCATCTCTTAAATCTTCACGCAAAGAAAATAGTCTCTGACAAAGCGGGGTTGACAAGTAGGAGGATCGACCTACCTAACTTGAACAAGTAGAAAAAGAAGTTGAACAAGAAGGTGAACAGGGAGAAGGCCAATGAAAACATTGCTACCTAACTAGAAAGCGAAAGCCAAATCCAAAGTATGTAGCACTTGTCGAAGATGACAAGGCACAGAAGTGCAGTTTCTATGAAGAGATAGCTCAAGGTAAATAATGGAGATAAGTCATACAAGAAGAGATCGATGTACTGAATCGAAATATGACTGGGATTCAAAAGTTAAAGTTTGAACAACTTGTCTTTTGCAAGTAGGAATATAAGGTCAAAACCAAATCTGATGATTCCATCCAGAGGTACAAAGCTCGACTTGTTGCTCATGGATTATCGCAGAATTATGGGTAGAATAATGATGAGACATCCACTCCAGTGGCTAAGATCATAATTGTTACAGTTCTCTTAACTAGCAAATCATGGAAGCTATGGAAGTTGAATCTCAAGAACACTTTCTTACTTGTAGAGTTTGATCGTGAGATCAATATGGAACAGACAAAGGGATTCAAGAGCAAAACCTACCCTTCGATGTTTGAAAACTGAAAAAGGCTCTCTATGGTTTGAAGCAAATACCGAGAGCATGTTATAGAAAGATAGATGAGTTTCTAATCCAAGAAGGCTACTTAGTTGCGCCAGCAGATGCAAACCTATTTGTTAAGATTCGAGATGAGAAGATGACATCAATTCTTCTCTACGTGGATGTTTTGATCATCATATGAGATCATGAAGAGGAGATCAAACAGACGAGGGCAATTCTGTCCATTCGATTCAATATGAAAGAGGTTGAAAAGCTGAAACACTTTCTTGGTCTTGCAGTAGATCGAACCAAGAAAGACATATTTTTATGTTAGCAAAAAATATGCCAAATATCTTCTGTAGAAGAACTGCTTGACTGTAAATCTTTTCAACATCAATAGAGACAAATGCAAAGATATGGTCAGTTGAAGGCAAACATCTAGAAAACAGTACTATGTACATGTAAATAGTAGGAAGTTTGATCTATCTCACTCTGTCAAGGCTTGCCATTTCCTATGCAGTCAGTGTAACAAGTAAATTCATGCAGAATCCTAAGAAAGTTATGTCAAAGGTACCATTTACTATGACACTGGTCTATATAGAAAGGAGAGTAATTCTCAATTGACACAGGATTATGTGATGTTGATTATGCCAAAGATCACGACACTTGACGGTCAACTACTTGCTCTATGTTCAATCTTAGATCAGGGGTAATCTCTAGGTGTAGTAAAAGACAACCAAGAGTGTCTTTGTCAAGTATAAAGGTAGAATATCATGCAATAACTGTGGCATATACGGAGTGTACGTGGTTGATGTACCTGATAGAGGATCTACATTAACCTATTGATTGTACAATTCATGTAAAGCTACGAAAAATTTGAGATAATTTATTTTCTAGATTATTAATAAATATAATATATTATTGAATGTCATAATTTGTTTGACGGGATTATAATTTTTTTTTGTCGAAATTATGACATAAATAAACTAATTACGTGTAGATTAAACCCCGTCATACAAATACGTGGGGATTTGTTTTCATTTCCCTAACATATTTCTTTTTCTTCCACTTCTCCTAATTCCTCCACTTCCTTCTTCCACTTCCCTGGCCACTTCCTCCTCCGCTTCACCCACCACACTTCTCTTCATCACTCTCACCATAGTCTCTTCTCCATCTCCTCTCAATCCCATCTCTTCGTGGATTCAAGGAGAGAAACAAGGCAGCTAAGACTCAACATCATCAACTAACACCTAGCATGGTTCAAGCCCTCGACCGTTGAAGCTTGGGTTGCCATCATTGGTTAAGATAAGGGGAGGTGAGATTCTTGATCAGAGAGATTAAAAATTTTGTGAAAAATCATATGCCCAATTTTAATATATATTAAAGCTTACATATCTAGTTTTTTATGGATCATGATTTGGAGTTGTGAATCTCGAGATATAAATCAAAACGTACGGGTATATCAATCTGCAAAAAATTGATTATAAAACTAATTTTGTGACATGATCTGGAATTACATAGAAAGAATTAGAAAATGAGTCTTATATGACTGGAAAGCTATTGAAGTCTAATTTCCAGAATAGTTTAAAAATTCAGATTTGGAGTTGTATTTAAGGATTTATGAGATGATTAGTGAAAAAAGGTTATACTGTTTGATCTAATAAAAAATATAAAATTAAACGGATAAACTGCTATTATTGGTAAGGTTTCATGATGCAAGCTCTAATTCTATGGAAAGATTAGAAAGTCTAGGTTATGCAAAATTTTACGAAATAATTTTTGGAACTGTATACGAGAAGTTATAGATTTAAACGTGTCGAAAGTTCATGTTGGACAGAATCCGGGAAGGAACTGTTTTAATCCCGAAATAACTTCAAATGTTCACAAACACTTCTAATGATGATAACTCTATGGTATATAACACAAAGAGCGTTGTGTTTGTCACATGTGTTATACAGTGACTTGGTGGTGACATTCTTTCATCGACCTTTTGGTATGAGGGTACCTCATTGCAGGAGACCCTGGGTTCCGGTTTGGCTGACCCCCTTTTTCGGATGTCCTTTTTACTAAAGTTGAATAAAGCTTACTTATGAAATTGAATGAATCTCATCAAGGGCACAATTATAATATTGAGGGTATTTATTATCTGTCATATCTGTGTGATTGATATGATGATAAGTATAACAAAGTCTTGAGTGCAACAGTGCGCGAGACTTGGATTAGGGACCTATCGTGTCACGATGACATTGTCTCAATTTTTTTTATATGGAGGTCTTGACTGTAATTACCATAAAGAGTATGATAGTAGTAAATGACATTGATAATGTCTGGAGTGTCGATGAATGCATGATTTCGAACGTTATTATGTGGTGTTAAGTGTGCTTGTGTGAGTAGGGTGAATCATTGATATACTTATAATGATAATTATGAATGTCATATTGGCATGATAATTCCTGAGTGCTGGAATAAAGGATATAAGTGATCATTTTTTTTCTTTTTTTTCTTCTCTTGTGTAACCCCTGGAAAGAGGGCCGACACGTTATTGAGCTCTTATAGTTCACGACAACTATTTTTCTGTGTATTTGTTCTTCTCATTGTTACAGGAGTAAGACTTGGAGAGAAGTGTGATCTAAGTTTTGATGTTAAATATAAATTTCGCAGCGAAGGTGATATTCTGAGTAATGATTGCGTGCATCAAAAGTTTCTAAACTAATGATGTATAAGTGAACTTACCTTTATTCTTATGACTAAACCAGAATATATAGTTGTTGCCTACCTGGGACGCTGGGCCTAACGACAGTGACGCCATATGTATCATTAATAAATAATGAAAAATCGAGGCGTTACAGTTCAGTCCTATTATGATAATAAATCAGCTATTCGTATGATCGAGAATCTAATATTTCATGCTCAAGCTAAGCATGTGAAAGTTCACTATACTTCGTTCTAAAAGAGATACTGTAAGGGAAGATTGAGATGAAGTACGTCAACACCAACGATCAAGTTGCTGATGTCTTTATTAAGGGGTTTCGAATGGCTAAGTTTGATGAATTCAAAAAACAACTTGAAATAACGACTCATTCAGTAATGAAAGAGAAAGTAGTCGTTGAAGGGAAGTGTTGAACTATCAGTACAACTCCTACTCTCCCTTTCTTTCCTTAACCTAAGTTTCCTTATTCAATTTCGGTGTGCTATTGTTCTTAACATCATAACAGCCTATTTTACTTGTGTGCGTAATTTGTGCGGCCATTGAAGCTTGACTAGCCTCCTATCTTGAAGGTTGAAGGTAGGCTATGGCAGCCAGAGCCGCAATAGGGGAGAATAACAACTTCCACGTTGCTATAACAAGGGAGCTTTGCTCCCTATTTCATCATTCTCATGACATTAGAGAAGCTTTAAGTATAGGAAGTGTGGTGTATTTCTTAGAATGTCTATAATTTGTGAGTGTTAAAAACATTTTGAGTGTGATTGTTTCATAAAGTGTACGGATTTGTAATATTCTGCTTTTATTAGAAATTAGATTTCTCAATATACTTTGTTAGTGTCGGAGAACCAACTTAAAACGGCGATCCGATTTCCAAGTAATTTCAGCGTGCGATGACTTCTCATATTGAATGTAGTGATAACTGATCAGATATGATTCGGATATCTCCTTCTGGACATCTTTATTCAAGGCGATGATGCGATCTCTGTTTTGCGCCAGAGATATGCAAGTGTGGAGGCAGGCAACAGTTAGAAACATGCAGTCGAGGATCTTCAGTTGTATTCGTTTATCAACAGTTCCGTAACAACATGGCATACTTCGTGAAGTAAGATGAAGCATTCTTTTCTTGTAACAGTTTTGAAGTAACTTTCTTTCATAGCATTCCTGATTTAGGCGAACTTAATAACCCCCCACACACCCACTTCCTTTACAAGAAAAGAAAACGAAAAGGTATCCAACAATTCTGCTGTCCTTGCTATATATAAACTCCTGACACTTTGAGCACAAAGAAACATAGGAGAAGAAGATGGGAAAGAGCAAGGTGCTGGTGGTGGGAGGCACAGGCTACATAGGGAAGAGGATAGTGAAGGCAAGCTTGAAACAAGGACACGAGACATACGTCCTCCAGAGACCGGAGATTGGCCTCGACATCGAGAAACTCCAGCTGCTTCTGTCCTTCAAGAAGAAAGGTGCCCATCTTGTCGAGGCGTCGTTCTCCGATCACCAGAGCCTTGTGGATGCTGTTAAGAAAGTCAACGTGGTGATCTGCACTGTGTCGGGGGTGCACTTCAGGAGTCATAGTATTCTGCTTCAGTTGAAGCTTGTTGATGCCATCAAGGAAGCTGGGAATGTTGAGGTACATCTTAGACTACTAAATTTCTTCTGTTTTTCAGATTTGGATTATGGTTCTTTTTACTTATGATCTTCCGGGACTAGATGTGATCCTCACCGATATTACTCAGTTAAGGGTACTCTTTGAACGAAATAAACTTCATCCTCGATCTATGAAACCTAACCAAGCAGGTAGTGATGTGGTGAAAACAAATGCTATGCTAACAATACAACCAGGGTTTTTGTTCAGTAACTGTTACGAATGGGTCTGTTAATTACAAATACAAACAATAACAAGTGCATAATTAAATAAGACAAAGATTTTTACGTGAAAACCCTTGCGAAAAAAACCACGGGTGGTCGCCGACGACGAAGAATCCACTAGTCAAATGAGGAAATATAAAATATGAGTACCATAACAAATAACTAAACACCATCACTCTAATGTGTTTAGATGTTTTAAAACATCACAAGCTCTGAGCTTGAAAAGCTCTTCCATTTCACCTTGCTTCTCTTTCCCCCTTTGCTTCTCCTTTCTCTACCTTTACTCTCCTCTTTTTCTTCTTCTTATATACATCAAAAGTAAATACGGAAGAAATACAGAAAAGCCATACGGGAAGGAGAAGATGATCACGCGGAGAAAAACGCGCAAAGACCATGCGGAGAAGAAGATTTGAGACACATCATTAACCGTAACTATCCTGTCATATTGATCACATCCAACTCCACCTACTACAGGTTTCTCGTTTCACAAGTTGAGAACTTACCAAGAGATAAATCAATGTCTTATTAGTCTGGGTGACGGGGAGTTGTTGCCAAGGTCCCCCTTAAATAATATCTCGAATCCTCCTTTCATGGAAGGAGGAAAAAAACATAAAATAAAATAAAATTGAGAGCTCTGTTCCATTGTGTGAGTCGGTTTTGATTGAATCTAAAAATTGATTGATGATCGTACGAACTTTATCGAGAGATAAAACCTCCCCGGAAAAGGCACTCACCCACCCCACTGGCCACTTTGTACATACGGAAAAGTATATGCAGCTCATTGTTTATACCAGTGGATGAAGAAAACAACTAGAGGTTGTTGGTACGTAACCACTGCCTTTATCTTAAGTGCCTGGTGACACAGAAGCACTGAAACGGCAATAATACAAGTCCTTTTATTTTTTGGCACTCTTTTACATTATTTCAATCCGTTCGTTATGTAGCGTTTCTTGCCATCGGAATTTGGTATGGACCCATCAAGGATGGGAAATGCACTCGAGCCCGGGAGAGATTCTTTTGATATGAAGATGACGGTCAGAAAAGCTATCGAGGCTGCTAATATCCCTCACACCTATATCTCTGCTAACTGCTTTGGCGGCTACTTCGTTGGCAACCTCTCTCAATGGGGCACACTAATCCCTCCTAAGGAAAATGTCGTGATGTTTGGCGATGGCAACGTCAAAGGTGTATTCCATTTCACAATTATTATTTGTCTTTGCTGTTTTTCCGGTCAGCTCAGGAAAGCACGATCCTATATGTAATGTGCTAACAGTGATATGCACTGTGCAGTGGTTTACTTGGATGAAGATGACGTTGCCACGTACACGGTTAAGACAATAGACGATCCTCGTACCTTGAACAAAACTGTGTATCTTAGGCCACCTGAGAATATCCTATCGCACCGAGAACTGGTCGAAACATGGGAGAAGCTCACAGGAAAAGAGTTGAACAAGAGTTCTATGACAGGAGAAGAATTTCTCCAGCTGATAGAAGGTGTGGTACAGACACAGTAGCATTATGTGATATCCTAAGAAGTACTCACCCAGACGCCACTCTAAAATTCTACTGATTCGAGCATTCAATTGTTATCTTGATGATTAAGTTATAAAAAGTTTTGGGGACTTTGATTTGAGTCCATTTAATGGTTGTTCCACCTTTATGAAAATCATAGGAATGGGAGCGGGGATGAGTCATTTCTACCACATATTCTACGAAGGCTGTCTGACTAACTTCGAAGTCGCCGATGATCAAGAAGCTACAAAGCTCTACCCAGAAGTTAAATACACTCGAGTTTCCGAGTATTTGGCTCGCTACCTGTGAAAAATTCGAAGTCTCGTTTGAGAGATCTCTTGTGGTCTCCTGCGGAAACCTCAGAAGATGTGCTTTATTGTATCCAGTTCAATAATCTGTTGCTTCATGCCGAAGTGACAAAACACATTTGATTTTCTCTGGGATTGTGAATGTTATCTTAATAAACAATGTTCTGTGAGTGATTCAGCAAATATGAGTCATAAGGTGTAATGATTACTAGATGCTTGAGCATCTCATGCAGATGGTTTGGCGTGTAACCACTGCTCAAGTCTCACAAGTATGAATTTACACACCATTTTGCACATGAATTAGTCAGTGTTCTCAACAAACATATACAGAAACATCAAACTGTAAATATTGGAGAAACTGATTAATGAAGTCATTGTACATGAGATTATCACTAGATTGCTGATTAATAGTAAAAACTAAAAAATAAAACAGATGATAGTCAATAGAGATAGTAGTTGTACAAGTGATGATCAGATCAACTGTTAGTGGTACCATTAGGTAGTGTTTAGTGTTATTAGGACGGAGGTTGGTCAACAACGGGGAACCGCCTACAATTTGTAGGAAGACAAAAAAACATAAAACCATTTCTTTTTTATTTAATCTCTTATTTTTCATGAATTAATTCGAATATCGATTAATAATCTGACATCGAATTTGATATGATATCTTAAAAACTTGACTACACTGTTTGCAACTCCATCCCAAGACTCAAACTTAACTCAGAACCATTTAGTGTCATCATGTAAAGGCCCGGTCCAGTTGACTTTGACCTGGCCCAGTCTTGGACAGGGCCCAGGGCTGGGCCTTGATCCCAAGGATGAAAGCTGGGCCCGGCCTGGGCCCAAAAATAATCCGAGCTTGGCCCGACCCTTGTGACTGGGGTTTAAGGCCCTTTTTCTTTTTTATTTTTTTCTCAAATATCAAAATCGTCAATGGTTTTTTCCATAATCGTTCACGGTATCCAAAAACGGTTACAGTTCTAACAGCATGAAAACTTACATGAATCTGTACATCTCAATGATTCAAAACCGTAACCGGTGTCAAAAAATCGTTGACGGTTTTTAACTAAACCGAATCGATTTCTCTAGAACCCTTGACGATTTTTGATCACTGAGATGTATGTTCCCAGTAAACTTGTTTGATGTATAAAATGTGAACAATTTCCTTAACCGTTCACGGTTTTTATTTCCAAAAATGAAAAAAATTTAACCTTTTGAAGTGTTACACTTACAAGCCTTAATAACGATATGTTCCAAACAACATAACAATATTTGAATTGCTACGTTTGTTCCAAAGTTTTTTACATAACAAAGTTTGAAGTGCCATCAACGTAGCAACATTGACACGACATGTAAATTACATACTAAATATTTTAACATGAGAAAGTGGCAACTTAAAAGTCATAAAAACAACAACATTGCTTCAAATATAAAGATACATGTTCCAAATATGAAATATCCAACTTTTAAGAAGTATAAAAACATTACAAAGCCGAAAACAAGTAAACAACTACATATTCATGTCGTCGTCGTTATCATCATCATCATCCGCGGATGGTGAAGGAGGAATTCCCGCTTGTAGTGCTATCCGATTGAGATAGTATGTGATTTCATCATGACGATGATCATCTACCTCCCATCTGTGGTCACACGATCTTGGAAGGCATCAAAATTGTTTTGAAGTGCTTCATAATTCCGCTCCAACCTTTCGTAGTTGTCGGTTAAGAACTCATGTGACGGTCCATTGAGCAGAAATGAGGGCAATGGTCACAAGCATCATCTTCATCGTGTCCTTCTTCATCTTCCACTTCTTCTTGTGCACTAGATGTTAGCTTGCAACACCTTCCACCTAACTTGGATGCTTTTGAGATCATAATAACCTGGCCTTTTAGAATCGTTCATTTGCTTTTTCGTCACATTCCTCGGACGGATGAGCTTTTTTATGCCGGTTTTTCGATTCAAAACACACTTCAGGGTAACAAGATGAGACGGAGACCCCAAAATCTTGAAAGAGTTTTCTACCTTTTTCTCCTCATTCAAACCAAAACTATGATACTCAAGAATTTGGAAAATATAATTCCCAAATACAAGAGCTTTTTCATGATTTTCAGCACACTTGTTCATTTGATAAAGAAGAAAGAAAGAAAGATTGATCAACCATTTCTCAACCAATGCATACATGAACAAAATCTCATTGCATGTTGGATCATCCCTCCCTCCGATTTTTCCCTTTAATCACTGATCTACTATAAGATGCAATACCCTCATTGTGGGATCTAATTCATTAGCATGAAAGGCATAGGCATTTGTGATTTTATATTTCAACAAAGTCTCACAAGCCTTCCTATCACTAAACCCCTCAAACATTTTGCAACAATTTTGCTTAGCCTTCGGTATTCCTTCAAAGTTGATCCCCAAAGCTTGATCAATAATCTTCCGATTGAGCATGATGTTTTTACCCTTAACCCATGACTTATAATGAAAAATTCTCTCCGGGATAGGCTCGAAGTGAGCATAAAACAATCGTACCATCTCCGGATAGCATCTAATTGTCCTATTGATTACCAAATTTTTCCAACCTTGAGCTTCAAACCAATCACTAAACCTTGGAATGTTCTTTTGATCAAGCCAATCAAGATCAATCACATGATCATAATTAAGTTCTTTTTTCTATTGCTCATTGTACATATCCTCATAATGATCTGATAGAAACTCAAGAGTGACACTAGATTGACTACCTCCCGTAGGGTCGATTTGCATCGATCTCGGGATCTCAATATTCATCGCGTTCTTTAGACGAGAACCACCGATCTTTAACTTCTCCACACCCACATCTTCCGTCGGCCTTCGTTTTCCCTTTCTCGTCCCCTTGGCCAGTTGCTTCCCCTTACCTTTGTCAACGTTCGACGCTCTAGAAGGATTACGACGGGGTACGCCACGTCGGGGTTGTGGAGGAGATGGCGTCCTCGATACATCGGATGCATTGTAGTCATCCGATCCATTGTCATTACCCGGTTGAACGCGACCTCGGGTGTTGAGCATTGAAATCAACACGAACAAAAGAAGTGAATTCGTGAGAATCATGGTGTTTTGTCGAAATTGATGCGTGGGAATTGAAGAACAGGTGTTGATATGATGAGATTTGCGGAGATCTCGACTCAATTAGGTGTAATTAGTTATTTGGGTGTGTTAGGATTTGGGGTCGAAGAGAGAGAAGTGGGAAAAAAGTGAGTGGACGAGTAAGGGGTCGAGGGGTTATATGGTAGATCTGGAAAGAACCGTTGACGGTTTCTGAAAAACCAGCAACGGTTTTCAAATTTTCAGTTTAAGTTGCTCTTAATGATCGAAAATCGTTGACGATTTTTAAAAACCGTCATCGATTTTTAGTGTTCCATTTTGAGTTACTCTCAGTGGTCCATAACCGTTGACGGTTTTGATGTTTTATTTTGAAGGTGGTCTCTGGACATCAAAACCGTTGACGGTTTTGAGAAAATCGACAACGTTTTTCAATTAACAGAAAATCTTGCTCTCAGGACATCAAAACCATTAAAGGTTTTCGAAAAACGTTGACGATTTTGAGATCTTTTTTTTTGTTTTTTTTTATGTTTTTAATATTTCGATAAAATATTTTGATCGTTTCATCATGATTTGTACAATACTAACCCCAAACTTATCTAGGTCCTGGGCGGAACCTTGGTTACTTTATGAAAATCAAAAAAAAAGAAAAAAGAAAAAGATGAGGGGGACATAAAACCTTACCTCATGAACTAATTTAACATTTGAAAACATTATTGCTACAAACATTATCAAAGGCATATCAAAAAACCATTCCAAAGAAGTCATAATATCTTCCATCTTTTCCAAACTCCCATCCGAATTGAAAGTCCTCTCGTCGGATTTCTTGTTTTGCTCCCGGATCTAGCACCAAGATAATCCTTCCAACACATCAAGCACTCCAAAGATTCGGGACAAAGCCGGCTTCTTCTATCATCAAACACTCGATCGCTAGCGGAGAAGCATGATTCGGATGCCACCGTGAAAAATTGAGCACTAAGAATATCACGTATTATTGCTCCCAAAATAGAATAATGCACAGAAGAAATTTTCCACCAAGATAAGATATCAAAATTGACTAAATCGTTAGGAGAAATAAAAATAATGAAGCCATTTTGTTGATATAAGATCAATTCATTGAAATTTTATTATACACTATTAGATTTTTTTTAATGAAAAATATAAAAATATTAATATTTATCCTTATTTGATGAGTGTGAGGAACTAATAACACTACCATTATAAAGTGAGATTTTGAGAGGGGAATATTCATGATGTGAACCATTCCGGTTCAAATCAACCGGTTCAGGGTTTTGCATAAACCCCTTTCTTCTTCCCCTTCACCTCTCCACAATCAACAATGGCGACGAGGTGCCTCCTCTTCCAATCCACCAAAACCCTAGCCCAATTCATCCATACGCAAACCCACAGCACTTCTTCCCCTCCAATTCTAGCTCATCTCCTCCGATTCTTCTCCGCTTCCACCTTGCGGGAAAACCGGACCTATGATTTGAGTTCCAGGGGGTTTGTAGGAGGAAGTTCGAGGGAAATGGCGTCTTCTAATTCACAAGATTGTGGTGGCGAGGGGATTGATACTCGCGTGGTAGCGACGGTCATCACCGGCTTCCTCGGGTCTGGGAAGGTTTGAGAATTTGCCTCCTTGTGGTTATGTAATTGTGTTGTCTATGTTATGCTGTGACTGTTACCGTGTAGTTGATGTTTGAATGCAAGTTTTGGTCATTGACTGAAACCTTTTGCAGTGTTGTGTGAGATGGGGTTAATACTAATCGATGAAACTTTTGGATAGTGATCAATAGATATTATGGTGTCGTTCTCCTCTATTTGTTGGCATGTCCTTGATGTCATGCTAATGTCTTATGTTTCGAGGTATCTGTTGCATTCTTTTTGGGTTTACTCCTTATGCCGCTACCGCACATTAGCAGTTCGTTGAGTGAAACAGGAGTAGAAAGAAATGGATGGTGATAAACTTCTTATGCTGTTAATTAGTATTTGATCGTGTTCTTCCTGTGTGCTATAAATTATAACCGAGCTATAGATTCTCTTTCTATAGTGTGGTGCTTTTTATGATCTGATCTCCTGTTATGTTGCAGACCACTCTGTTAAATCATATTCTTACTGCTCAGCATGGAAAGCGAATTGCTGTCATCGAAAACGAGGTATTGTAAGACACTAATTTGTTGCTTCAAAAGATGGCATACCAAGAAGTATCAAGTCTTTAAAATTTGGTGCTGCTAAAGAAATAATGATGAAAAGCAAAACAAAAATCAAAATTTAGCAAAGCAAAGCCAGACCCTCTAATTGATCTAAGAGATCGGCTGCCTAAGAAGCCATCTCTTTACACTGATAGTAATTGATCTTTTTTCAGGTCTTGCAAAGCCTGGCCCTGTTATAGAAACCTTTTGTAGTGATGAGCTGGTCTCACGTCATGTGAAGCTTGATGGAGTTGTGACTTTGGTAGATTCAAAGCATGCCATGCAACACCTCAATGAAGTCAAACCAAGATTTGTGGTGAATGAGGCTGTGGAACAGTTGCTTATGCTGACAGAATCATTATAAATAAGGTAGTCTTCAGAACCTATGCTATCCATCTCATTCCTTTTGAAGCTTTCCTAGGATCTTCATGTTGCATTGTTGGTTGATTTCATCTATTTTACAGATAGATTTGGTGACTGAGACTGATTTGGAGCTACTAACAAGAAGAATAAAGGTAGGGCTTCAAGGTCTGGAAAATGGGTTCTCCTGGTTCTGTTTGAAGTAGATAGTGATTTACGGGTTTCCTGGCTTATTGTAAGACATAACTGTTGAGAAATCGGATCGTCAGAATGAAAGTATATCGAGAAATGTACTTTCTAATAAGAATAGAATATCACAAACTCGTACACTTTTTAGAACAACCACACTCTAAATATGTTTAACACTCACAAATTACACCACACTTTTTCTTTTGGAAACACTCTGTATAAGTGTCTAGCACTTATTTCGTTTTCTCCCACTTATGCTTGTACTATCTTAGCTCTTGTGAGATTGTGTCCTTATTGTAACAAGGAGAAGTCTCCTTATGTAGCCCTTGTCATGTGCCCATGTGGAATGAGCCTCATAAGTGCACAATGTGGACACAATTTGGACGGCAACTAGAAACACCAAATATGCTATAAATATTGAGGGAGAGGAGGATGGTGGATGGTGGAGCTTCAACACTCCCCCTCAGCGATTTCTTTCACTCAATGTCGAACGAGTAATCATACAAAGCTGTTTTTTGAAATCTTCAAACTTAGTCCTGTTAAATCTCTTAGTAAAGATATCTGCAACTTGATCATTAGTGTTGACGTACTTCAACTTGATCTTCCCTTGCAACACTTTCTCCCGAACGAAATGATAATGAACCTCCACTTGCTTAGTACGAGCATGAAACACCGGATTCTCTATCATTCAGATTGCTGAGTGATTATTATAGTAGAGCTTCACTGCGTAATCAATAGGTTGATGAAGATCCTCCATCAGCTGTATTAACCATGTGCACTCCTCTGCTACCACAACTGCTACATGATATTCTGTCTCTGTACTTGACAAAGACACTGTTGGTTGTTTCTTGCTGCACCAAGAGATAACCCCTGATCCAAGGTTGAACATATAGCCAGTAGTTGACCTTATCTCCAACGTAATCAGGATCACATAGTCCAGTCAACTGTGAATGTTCTTCCTTCCTATATAGAATGCCAAAGTCAATAATTCCTTTGACATATCTCGAAATTCATTGTAATGTTTTCGAATGAGGCTTCTTAGGATTCCGTATGAATCTGCTGGTTACATCAACTACATAGGAAATGTCAGGCCTTGACAGAGTGAGACAGATCAAGCTTCCCACTATTTGTCTGTACATAGCCCCGTCTTCCAGATCCTTGCCTTTTGCTGAGCTTAGCTTAGCATTTGCCTCCACTGGTGTTGAAATAGGTTTGCAGTCAAGCATTCCGTACTTCAACAGAAGATCTTTGGCATACTTTTGCTGACACAAGAATATGCCTTACTTAGTATGGTAAACTTCAAGACCGAGAAAGTGCTTCAACTCTTCAAGCTCCTTTATCTGAAATCGAACCGACAGATTTGCCCTCGTATGTCTGATCTCATCTTCATTGTCTCCTGTGATGATTAGATCATCCATATAGACAAGAAGTGCTGTCATCTTCTCACCTTGAACCTTCACGAATAGGTTTGAGCCTGCTGAAGCAACTGAGTAGCCCCTTTGAATAAGAAACTCGGCTATCTTCCCATACCATGCTCTCGGTGCTTGCTTTAAGCAATAGAGTGCATTCTTCACCTTACACACATGTGAAGGGTAGGTCTGCTAGCTACAAATCCCTTCGGCTGCTCCATGTAAATCTCATGATCCAGCTCTTCATGTAAGAAAGCATTCTTGGCATCCAGCTGCCACAGGTTCCACAACTTGCCGGCGACAAGTGCTAAGAGAATCGAACAGTTGTGATCTTGGTCACTGGACTAAACGTCTCATCATGATACAACTCGCATTTCTGTCAGAATCCACGAGCAACAAGTCGAGCTTTGTACCTCTTGATCGAACTATCAGATCTGATTTTGACTTTATACACCCACTTACACGAGATTGGTTGTGCAGGCTTTGGCTTTGGCTTTGGCTTTGGAACTAAATCCCAAGTCTCTTTTTGATTCAACACGTCGATCTCTTCTTGTATAGCTTGTCTTCATTCCTTGCCTCAAGCTGCCTTCTCGTAAGAATTTGGCTCTTGCGGTTTGTCGTCTTCACCAAAGCTGCATTGGCATATTTTGGATTCGGTTTTCGTTCTCTGGTTGGATAGCGATGCTTTCGTTGACCTTATGTCTGCTCCTCATCTTGTTCAACTTCTTCTTCTGCGTCTTAAAGTTGAGCAGGTCGATGCTCCTATCTGATTTTGTAAACTTCGTTTGGCCATGGACTGCTTTCTGTGTTGGAAGACTTAGGAGATGACTTTCCTTTAGGTTCTTGAGGAACTTCTGGTTGGACAGTTGCTTCCTTCTCCTTGTCAAGCTTCTCCTACAGTATTTTATTCAAACTCTTTTGAGTTTGGCAAAGTGATTGACTGTGGACCCCATCAAGATGATGCTTCGTCAAACACCATAATTCTTGATGGATAGCCTCTGTCTGTGTTGGGATCAACACACTTCCATCCCTTTCGCTGATCATCGTATCCCACAAAGATACATCGCACTACCTTCTTGTTGAACTTGCTCCGAAGATGGTTAGGGACGAACACATAGCACATACATGCGAAAACTCGAAAGTGACTTACTGTGGGCTTTATCTTCCAGAGCTTCTTGAACGGCGTTATGAACCCAAGCCTTGCTTGTGGTAGTCGGTTGATGACATGAACCGCCGTCTTCATGCACTTCGCACAAAAACGTGGTGGCACGTTCTTGGCATGTAGGATGCTTCTGCAAGTTTCAGCTAGATGACGATTTTTTCTTTGTGCAACGCCATTTTGCTGAGATGTATTTGGACAAGTCAATTGCTGACGAATCTTGCTTTCACAACGAAACGTTTTGAACTCATTTGACGTGTACTTACCTCCGTTGTCAGTACGGAGACACTGCATTATGGTTCCCAGCTCCTTCTTGGCATCTTCTTTGAAAGTCTTGAACATTGATAATGCTTCAGACTTTTCCTTAATGAAGTATACCCACACATATCTTGAGTAGTCATCGATAAAGGTAATCATATACCTTAGATCGGTGACCGATGATTGTTTCACTGGACCAAAGACATCTGAGTGAACAAGCTCTAAAGGAACCTTCGCTTTGAACTGAGACTCCTTGAATGGCAACCGGTGTGCTTTGTCATATTGACAATCAGCACAAACAGTATCTTCACGAATCTCCAATTGCGGGAGACCCTTGAAAGTTGAGTTTCTAATCATCTCTCTTAACTTCTGGTAGCTGACATGCCCAAACCTAGCATGCCAAAGATCTGCAGTCTCATTTTTTCGAGTCCTGTCCACGTAAGCCTCTTGGGTTGACATGATATACACAGACTCCATCCTCCTTTCTTCCATGATAGGCATATTTCTGTCGTGGTTACGGTAGACTTTGACTTCGGTAGGTCTGAACACCACATGGTATCCATTTGTTGTCAGTTGTGAAACTGATAACGAGTTCTTCGTCATACCAGGTACGTGAAAGACATTATCTAAAAGTATCTCTTTGTCGCTATGTCAAGGGACGATCGTCTTCTTACTAACATGAGCTATGAGCAACTTCAAATTGTTAACGATGACGATCACGCACTTATCTTTATACTCGGATACGTCATGGAGCTTCTCCTTACTTCCCATCATGTGATTAGAATAACCAGAGTCTAAAATCTGGTCATGGCTGTAGTTAATCACATTGTTGTTATTGACAGCTGCAAGTGCCAACTCTTGTACTGGTTCAGTAATACAAGAAGGTACGAGCCTTTGTTCTTCTATCGCCAGGGCTATTTAGAGATCCTACTCTTTTTCAGTATTGCCTTTGTTTTTACTAGAAGAAGTAAAGTTACCTCTTTCGGATTTTCTCTAATAGTCGCAAGCAAAGTGTCCCTTCCGCAGTTATAGCATTCATCATTTGACGTCGTCTTTGTCTGTTGCCTTAAGCTTCCCCTTGTTGAAAACTTTTCTTGGATTGAGAATTCCTCCAAGACTGCTTCTTCTGCCTGCCTCCTTGTTGATGCGGTTGTCCTTTTTGCACCCGTTGAGCGTCTTGGTTGAATTCCATCTTGGGTCCTCTCTTTTTGTTTAAGAGAGCTTTGTCTTCTTCTTTAATTGATATTCCAGATATTCGTGTGTCTAGAGCTTCCTGGTTTGTCAAAATACTCTCCAGTTTCGTAAGAGTCAGTTGAGTGGCCCATCCACGGATTGCCGTAATAAGACCGTTGAATTTCGGTCTTAACCCATGAATAATGATCCTCTTCGTACGAGAATCACTAACCCGTGAATAATGATCCTCTTCAATTTAGTAATCTCTTCACATAAAGTTTTCACTTTAGTGAAGTACTGACTTATCGTCAAGTCCCACTGTAAGAGTGACATAAGCTCATTCTCCAACTATTGAAGGTGGGTATCGTTTGTTTTGACAAACAAGGTGGGTAGAGTGTTCCATGTTTCCTTAGACATCTTTGTATCTTTGATTCTCTGTAGAAATTCATCTTCTACAGAGACGGTAAGAGCGAACATCGCCTTAACAATTTTGACCTTTCATTTCTTAAGGTCCTCTTTCGGCTCTTTTGGTGGTGTTGTATCAGACCCGTCAACTATCTCCCAGAGGTTTTGACCGAGGAAGTAGAACTTCATTCTGATACTCCAAGTGTTATAGTTACTATTATTTAGCTTCTCGACGTTATTGACCGAGCTGTTAACTTCTGCTATGGTGACTCCGTAAATTTTTTTTACCCCGTGGTAAAAATATTTTAACCACAACAGTAATATTTTATAATTTCAAAATTAGAAGAGTAAAAACTATTTCTGCTCATAACTTTATTTTTATAGGTCAGTAAAAATTATTTATCGAATCTGGTAAAATAATATTTCATCAACTGCACACCTTCGATGTGGTTCTGATATCACTTGCTGAAAAATCGGATCGTCGGAAGCAAAGTATATTGAGAAATGTAATTTCTAATAAGTGTAAAATATTACAAACTCGTATACTTTATAAAAGAACTGCACTTTAAATGTGTTTAATACTCACAAATTATGCCACACTTTTTCTTTTGGAAACACTCTAACTCTAAGAACAATTTGTATAAGTGCCTAACACTTATTTCTTTTTCTTGCACTTATGCTTGTACTATCTTAGCTCTTGTGAGATTTGTGTCATTATAACGAGGACAAGTCTCCTTGTATAGCCCTTGCTATGTGCCCATGTGGAATGAGCCTCATAAGTGCATAAGTGGACACAATTTGGACGGCAACTAGAAACACCAAACATGTAAATACATATTGAGGGAGAGGACGGTGGATGGTGGAGCTTCAACAATTACCTTTAAACCTACTAACTTCAATAATTTTTTTTTTTTGAAGATTTCATGATTTGAATGTACAATCTCGTTGCCCTTGATGCTTCTTATTTTCCCAGCAAATAAATGGGATGGCACAGATCAAGCAAGCGAAGTACGGAGCTATAGATATGGACTTTGTTTTAGGAATCGGTGGATATGATCTGGACAGGTTATAGTTGATCATGCGTAAACTCTTCTAGGTTCAGTAATTTGATTGCTGATTTGGCCAATTTATTATTATTATTATTATTTGTTCTGCAGAATTGAATCTGAAGTTCAGTCAAATAAGGCGTCAAAATCCCATGATCATGATGATCATGGTCATTGTGCCGAAGATGGTACGCTTCTGTCCATGCATCCCTATCTATATTGTCATTTGCGAAACGTGTATTCAGATTATAAGGTGAAGAGTTGTCTTGAATAAGTTTGGTCAACCATTGGACCGTGAATCCGAGTTCTGCATTGGAATTTCTTGTTGGTAGCTAGGTTTTCCATTTCCAGAGCCACAGCAGTGTCATCCATTGTGCAGGCCAACAAATATGGGTTGAAAACAAATTTTTTTTCCCCTCTCTTAATTCTTATCTGAACACATTGCTTTAGGCTTTACAAATGGGACCATTTACTCTATCAATTCATTGTTCAATACACGTTTACCTCACCTGAGCAAGACTGGTGGGTTGGGTAACACTGCTGCTCTCCATGCAGTATGGAAACTCATCCCTGGTGCAAGGATCTGTTGTTTTTCTTTTGGTTCATGTTCTGCATCTTGTTATATTTTTTTTTTATTTTTTTATTTTTACTTTTTGACACAGAACATTGCAAAGCTCATCATCTTGATCATGTGCATGATTCTGCTGTTTCTAGTGTCAGTATTGTTTCCGAGGGAACGCTTGATCTTGATGAGGCAACGATCATCATCCGTCTCTGCTTTCTACAAGCATTTGTGAATCTGTTCATCCGGTCTTGGAAATAACTTTGTTGTCATATTCCTCCTTGATTAGGTTTGCTTATTTTGTAGTAACATGAAACCATGATTTTTACAAATTGCTTCCGTTTGAAACCATGCGACTAGCTTTCAGTTCTTAGAGGAACCATTTATGCCATACAGTTGGATGATTGGCTTGAGCGGTTGATTGAGGAAAAAGGGGAAGATCTATACAGATTCAAGGGAGTACTCTCTGTTAGCGGGGTTGAGGAACGTTATGTGCTTCAGGTTATCATGATCGATTTTGTTGTTCTATTGAGTTATTAAGTTTCCTTGCTGGTTATTTTATCGCTCGTGTTACTTCTACCCGTTCTGATCGATGAAACCACTCTTCCCTCCAGGGTGTACATTCTACTTTGGATGGTTGTCCAGGCAAACCATGGGGTGCCGACGAGAAAAAAATAAGCAAGCTTGTATTTATTGGGCGGCATTTGGATGAAACTGCATTGAAAAAAGGATTCAAAGGATGTTTGGTATAACGAGATGCTGAATTTGCTATGTCTGCTTTGACAAGTTATTTATCAATGCAAACATTGTTCAGGAGGAGTAACCTGTTAACGAATTATAACTATTTACATGTTTTCATGAAATACGTAGGTGTTAAGTTAGCTTAAGAATCCTTCTTCAGAAGGGTATATTGTCTTAAGGATTGAGTTTATAGAATGAAATCATTTTACCTTTACTTGAGGACAATTTTTAGACTAGGTATATCACTAATCTTGTAGGAAGGTGATCTGAACTCAATATTGAGCTCAAGTAAAACGCTTCGTGCGTACATTTTCAGGAAAGCTACTTGGTGAAGACAATAACTATGCTGTTAATGTTTGGTATGTTATGCTCACAAGTATAAGTTCTAAGAATATCGTTATGAAATAGTTACACCCAAAAATAATCCTGTGATTTAATTATCGTTTTTCATGCTGCTCAAACTTTGTTTTGTATAGTGCAGAACTTCCATGTTTTTCTCTTGTTCTTTCTTTTCAAGTAATCAAGTAGTATTTTTTTTATATGGATTTTATTTGTGTGAATCTTTGGCTGGACAGAAATTTTTTTCAAAATTTGATCTTTTGCAAGAAAGTCTTATCTCGAACCAATCCATCAATTATAATACTATATAATTTAAGCGTCGGGAGGGTTTTTTTATTGGTACTTAGACCTTATGAGCTAAATTAACAATGTTTTCAAGCCCAAATTTAAAATCTTTTTTATTGCCCTATTGAATTTTTTTTGTAAGGATTCGAAAACTTTTGTAAAATTAAATTTCATGATAATTAACGTGAATAATAAATTATCGTATGTTATAATTTATTTTGTGAGATAAAAGACTTGTTTAACAATATAATGGAGAAAGAATATAAAATATTGATGAAATGCAATCCTAATACGTAAATACGGGAAATTACGATATTAATACAAAAATATCATTTTTATATGAAAATGACCTAAATCTAATTTTGGTACTTACTTTCCTTTATGTTAATTTCTACTTCATCAAAATTAAATGAATTACCCATTAAATATCCACTAATTATTCACTTAAACTATTTTAATTGATTTAGTTTCTTATAAATACAAATTCTTTTCTCCTTGAAATTTCTTACAAACACAAAACAAAATACTTTTTATCATGCAAGATTAGAGTTAAGCAAGAGAAAAAGAAGAAGTTTGAGGAAAGAGCAGAAGGTAGGTGGTAAGGCGAGTACGATGTGAATCCTTCATCGTTATTAAGAGAATATGATCATCTTGATTAGAAATTTTATTAAAAAAATATACTCTTTGATAAATTCTGATATTAATATATATTGAATTTTACATGTTTACTTTCTAATGAAGTTAATAAATCATAACTCAGGGATGAGAATTTTAAGATATAAATTAAAACATACAGATATATCAATCTGTAAACAACTGGTTACAGAGATGATTTTATAACTTGATATGAAATTATATAGTAAGATTTATAAGATAAGCCTTATATCAATGAAAAGGTATGAAAGTGTAGTTTTCAGAACAGTTTATAAATAATTATTTGGATTTTTATGTAGAGAGTTATGAGCAAATTAGTGAAGTAAGGTCAAACTGTTTGAACTACCAGAAAATATAAATTTCAACTAATTAACAACTATTATTGATAAGGTTTTATGATGGAAACTTTAATTCACTAAAAAGATAATAAAGTCTAGTTTAAGTAGAATTTTCTGGAATAACTTTTGAAGTTGTATACAAGAAGTTATAGATTTAAATACGTCGAAAGGTCAAATTGGATAGAATCTAGGACACTCGTTGCAGAAACCGGGAAGCTCATTCCACAAGTCGGGATGTCTGTCCCAGAGGTCGGGATACCGTCTTAGAATCTTCTAGACCGAGAATGATTGTTTTGACCCCAAAATAATTCCAAATATTCATAAAGACTTCTAATGATATTCAATATATAAAATCATTATCATGAACAATCAAAATAAGTATCAAAGGCTTGTACAAAACTCTGCATCATCTTATAATATTAATATGATGGGTTTTTTACGAAGTAAGAACAAATATGTTTAACTCCGTAACGTGAAGAAACATTCACAAGCACCATAAAAAATCTTCGTTTTAGCGACGGAATTTTTCCGTCTCTAAAACGAAAACATCCGTCGCTAATGAATTTTAGCGACGGATTACCGACGGAAACAGTCCGTCGCTAAATTATGCTTTAGAGTATTTAGGGACGGAAAATCAGCGACGGATTGACTTTTTCGTCGCTAAAATGAAGATTTCGGAGTCCTAATAATTAGCGACCGATTCCGTCGCTGAAAGATGACAACATTAGCGAC
>JAOVYX010015980.1:0-55634 GCA_035668315.1 Drosera spatulata | reverse complement strand
ATTCGTTTCTTACTTTTAATTTATTACAAAAGAGAAAACGCATATTTTCGTTACGTTTATTAATTTTCGAACTATTACTTGATCATAATTTTAACATTTATTTGATCGTAATTTTCTGGGACTTTACAATTACAATGGTTTCTTAAGAGCAGTTTGTAACGCCACGATATTCCTCTAGCTTAGTTTAACGTGACGTCACTGTCACTACAGACAGAGACCCATAACAAGACAATATTTCATATAGGGTCTACTTATAAGAACGAAAAGGAAGCGTCAACTGACATAAGTACATAACTCAACCCTCAATACGGCACAAATACAACCACGTGATAGTAATGCAATCGACACGTAGACATCATACACGTAGACTACACAGGCTAAGACTCCAGCACATGTGTAGCTGTCGCTTGATAGTATATTAAAACCCCATTAACATCAGTGTCACAGTCTTCTCCTTTCGGCCCCTTTTCATTCGATTGTTTTACCCGTGTTCTTACGCTTTTAAATTTATTTTTCCACTTTCGACCACCAGAGGATTAGCTTAACAAACAGTCTTGAATCAATATGTAAGATACTTAATCAGTGGAGATTCCTTCCACTCCCAACATGAGACCACATCAGCACATCGTCGATTGGCTCCCTACAAGCAATTGTCCAGCACCCGTGTTGCCAAGGGAGGGCTAACTCCTGCCGGAACCCCGGGTCCCTCCAAACATTTGTCCAGCAACCCTTAGTGGCATACCTATAAGCACGGTCCAGCATCTAAGTCGTCAGGGTGAGCCCATAACCCTGCGTAACCTTCGAGCCCCTGCAAACCGGTGTCCAGTGCCTCGACGATAATTCTAGATCTCTACAAGGGACAACGAACCTCCCTTCGTCCCGATATCATCCTCGCACGAGGTTAAACATTTTAATTAATTACAGCGTATGCCATTTCGTCGATTTATCAACTTGTAAATTAGTAGATCCTCAAACGATGACTCGTATGATTTATTCATTTCATGAATATAGAATTTTGTTAGAACGCATTACCTTATTCGTCCCATTTTTCTATTCGTTTATTTTTTCATTCTTAATTAGCGTCTTAGTTAAGCTTATTCCATCATTTATAATCGCGTCTTCATCGATAATTAATAATTATACATATATACGTTACAATTAATTTATAATTCGTATTTAATTATCGTCAATCGTTACGCTGATAGAAATTATCAAACCAAACCATCACCCCATGCACAATCCTCATCTCCCAAATTCACCACAACCTGCGGATCATCATCTCAATACAGTCCCAAACTTCAGCAATTCACATCATCACACATCAAGACATCATAAAGAGTCTTAGGTTACGACCAGGGATTTAAGAGGGGTTGGGTTACCTCATGCGAGAGAGGAGAGGAGCGGGCGCAACGATAGTTGCTGGCGGTGACAGTTGGGCAGCGACGGCAGCTGGGATTTGGCGGCTGGTTGGCTGGCGGCGGGGTTGCATTGGGGCGGCGGCTGCAAGGCAATTGGCGATTGCGGCGTCCTGGCGGTCGAGAGTAGCTTTGTGGCGGGGCTGTCTGCCCGGTTTGCGAGGCTGGTGGCGGAAAGGCAGTGACAGCGACGGCTGGCTATGGAGTGGGGTGGTGGTGGAGGAGGGAGACGACGGGGGAGGGAGGCGGCAGGAAGGCCGACGACGGTGGTTACGGCTGGGGCAACACTCTGGGGACTGTGGGCTGGTCGGCGGGACTAGGTGGCACGCGACGTTGGGGCCTGGGAGATGGCTGCGCGATGGTGGCAGCGACGCTTGGCTTGACGGTGGCGACTGACGCGGCGACGGACGGCTGGAGCGGAGGCATCGGCGGACCGACGACGGACGGTGGTTGCGGCTGGTGGCGGGCTCCGGGGAGAATCGGGAAAAGCCAGAGAGGAGGAAGTGGGAGGAAGAAGATATGGAAAGGGATAATTACACGTGTCGATTTCCGGTTGGTCTAATTTAGGTTTTTTCGAGATTTCGTTATCACTAAAAATTATATTTGGTATAATTTTCTTTGCTGATTGTCTAAACAAATATAACAAAATTCTTCAAATTTTATTTCGATTTCGTATTTCTGTTCAGAATTTAGTTTTAAGTATTGATTTATTTTTATTTTATATATATTTTTAAAAAAAATTAATAACATAATTTAATAAACGTGCCTAAACTTCTAGTTATTACACAGTTAGATTAGGTTGAACTCGACATTGATCAATATCTGAATAATTATGGTAATATGATGGGACAATGAGATTTCAGATTATGTCAAAGATTGAGATATCAAATCTAGATCTCGTTTGTCATGCATGACAAAGTTATCCACACATGAAAATCAGGTCATTTCGCAGATCAGCATGATCATGGAGATAAGAAAATTTAGATTTTATCTAGATTTTATCTTGATTCCCTTTATACTCTAAGTAGTATAAATAAGGAGTGAAACGCCATTGAACTCCTTCGTGGTCTAAGGATCTATCTTTCTTATAATTCATAAAAGAGAAATACAATGCATCCGATGATCAAGCAAGTGGTGAAATCCTTCCTTGGAGTGTTGTTTGTAATGGCTTTCTACTTTACGCTCATTGGTAGGATGATCAGTATCATAGCATTTTTCTTTGCAACGCCTGAGGAATTGGATGTTGTGGTGTGATATGTCATGATATCAATTATATTAGTCTTAAGACTTATATGTTTGAACTTACGCTGTAGTAAGTAGAGATGAGGTTGTAAGATGATGTTATACGACATTAATAAAATTCCATATTTTGATGGTTGATGTACTAAGAATAATAGTCAGATATAAGACTTTATATGCTCTGACAATATTATAATTATGATTGAAGATTATTAAGATTCACAGTGATACTCATGTAGATGAGAATATAGAAGAGAACGATGATCGTGGATTTTGATAACAAAAGGATGTGCCATCAAGTGACATTGTGAAAAACAAATTCTTAGTGTTTTCACCGTTTGGATGGACTTTATTGGAAATATGCCACATGTGTGCCTCCCAATCATATATTTATGTGTGGTTCTTCTGTTGTGTATCAACATTGATGCATGGTAAACTGTAAATGCACTCTTAATCTGTGAAAACATCTTTCACAATAGAAATAGTTGTCTATAGTACTTTGTATGGCCAAATGTAGACAAGCTAAATTGGGATGATTGAATGGAATAATGGTTGATTTGGGTTGAAATCAAACCTAGACAAAGGATTGATAAATTGAAATCAATCCACTGTATTTGTGGCTGAAGTTATGATAAGCCTTGCTATATTATTATACAATA
The DNA here is from genome assembly GCA_035668315.1 of Drosera spatulata. Classification (NCBI taxonomy): domain Eukaryota; kingdom Viridiplantae; phylum Streptophyta; class Magnoliopsida; order Caryophyllales; family Droseraceae; genus Drosera; species Drosera spatulata. Next base: position 52,321 of record JAOVYX010015980.1, on the reverse strand, counting down.
AAGGTTCGAGACAACCGTCTTTTATACTTAAGGTCTCAATTGAATCTATATTTGAATTGTCGTTCTTAAGTTTGTGATATATCCTATTTTGTTAACATAGGGAAAGAACTCTTCCTATTTTACCAAAGTATTATCAACTGTTGGTTTAAACAGTATGGTATCAAAGTAACCCTACGACCGCGTGCTGGACCTGTGAATAAGAGGTTCAGGTTAGCCGCCTAGCGGGGGAAGGTTCTGGAGCTGTGTGTCGTGCTTAAAGTCGCAACGAGGACGTTGCGTTCATTAAGTGGGTGTATGTAATATCCCAAGGAAATGCTTAAATAGTTTGATAGTACTACCTATACCAATAAGGTGCACCTTCCTTTTCGGTAACCCACCAATTTAGAACTCTGCAGTTAAGCGTGCTTAACTTGGTCTGTGGGATCAGTTTTCAGCCTGACGAGCGGTTCTTGGTGACGATCCAGTAGCAAATATTTGATCGAAATGTTACAATATATGTTTCCTATCTGGTTATCCCAGATAAATTATATTATTTTAGCTTTTGTAATTTTCGAGATAAAGTTTGACTCGTTTTATTGTATGATCAAACATAGTATTTCGACAGACATCAATGATTGTTCAAATTACGTAATTTAATCTTATGCTTAAAAAAACTTTTTATCACTTCATTTGATAGATAAATAAAATTAATATAAACACATATATAATAACATACATATATGTCATAATTTATGTGGAATGAATGGAGTATTTTATTATCATTAACATCAATACAGAGTCGTGTTTCTTTGAATATATAAAACATTTTGATCGTTTTGTAATATGCATACGATAGAATATAGAATATAATATTCAAATAAGGGATTGAAGGGACTAAAGTGTTTTTATTATGATAGCCAAAGGCACTCAAAAAACGCGATGGTGGACATCGTTTTTAAATAATCGGGCCCTTAAAATGTGATCATCTAGTCCAATGAAACACGATAACAAAAATTGAAATCATTATAATACTTAATCCTTAAAAATAAAATTCGTTAGAATAAACGGTTAAAAAATAATCCATCAACAAACACAATGTAAACGAGTGGGTGATAATATTCATGGACATTGATGATGATAAACAACATCGATTATCATGTTTTATGAATATTTTTTAGCTATCTTGGCTAAATACATTTAACCTCTTTTTTTCATTCTAATAATTATTTTCGTTTCACGATAAAATGGCCGGGTCTCTTTGAGAGCGTAGTTGAGATGGCCGGGTTTCTTTGATGGCGATGGCTCGGATCTCGAGGATTGGATCCTCGATCAGATGTACAAGGTATATGTGAATTCGAGCGTTTGTTGTATTCTTGAGGCTTCCGCGGTCTGTTTGTTGGAATTTTGCCTAAACCAGTGCAAGGCCACAACCTAGACTCAGCATGTTTAGCAGCCATCTACATTGAGAATAAAAAGTATTAGCATAGAAAGAGAGCAATAAGACTTCGCCCAAATGAGCCTTTCAAAAAAAAGAAAAGAAAAAAAAAAGGTGCTAGCATAGTTTTATCAACCAAAAAATAGAACAAGAACAAGAAAAGTTTATCACTAATAATAGTACTCGATCATGTTCCATTAAAAAAAAAAAGGTACTTGGTCATGTAAGTACCTTTGTCGGTCTACCCTTCTTTAGTGTCATATTACACTTTCCTCTTGTTCCTCAAACTGTAGCACGAGAAAAAGTTAAAAGATCCTCAGACTGTCTTTTCGTACTGCCTACACGACCTGCGGGAATAGGGGGTCTTCCTCTGCTTGGCGGTTCTAGTACGCTTCTTTCTTCGCCTTGAGGCCCTTCGCTACACTTTCTACTATTATGTCCAAATCCTTGACATTTAGAACATTTTACTATGTAGCCCGTTCTTGTCATCTTCTTTTGTATCTTTGGTTCATGAACGGCCTTTCTTCCAGCTTTTCGTGGCCTCCCAGGTAGTTGCTTATATCCTGGCGGAAATATTTTGCCTAGAGCAATGGCTGCAGGAAACATTTGATTGTTTGGTTCTCTTCCTACAGCAGACAGAAGGATCTGACCCAATCCACTCCTTAAGTGGCAACCATCAAGTCAATAAATGGTCTGTCGCCCTCCAAAAATCCTTTGATGCAGGCTCTAAATGCCAGGAAAAGTCTCCTGAATGTTGGAAACTGATTGTTTCCTTCGATTTCCACATTCATTCCCACCAAACTACCTAGATTTTTTTCCTTCAACAAGTCACAATAATCCAAAAGCTTGAAGAACTGCTCTAAGTCATGCCCATGAATGAATTGAAGTGCTTTTCTTTTCGCTTGATAAATTTGCTTCAAGGAAGCATCAATCTGTAGATCTCTTCGCACTCTTTCTTGGAAAGCACTTAGCTTCCAATCCTTATCATCTCTAATGGGTTCACCATACCTACATATCATATGAACAAAAGGTACTGCATAAACACAAAGTAACGAACCATGTACATTGCATACAAACTGTACAACTGCATACCTTTCTTCATGATTAGCAAACTTCATCCCAACAGCAAGAGTAGGTTTAGAATTAGTATCATACGGATCCACTTCAGTATAATTCATCCGCCTCTCCCCTTCATTCTCAATGTCACATGTGCATGTAGGTCATCATTGTCCGCATATGTTGACTCTATATCTGTAATCCATACTTGTCCAATGTGTACATCCTAGGGGAATGGTGAATTCTCTATTGCTACAGTAGAGAATCGAAGTGGGAGGTCTTCTTGAAAACACTCCTGATCAAAATCCTCTTCACGTCCCATATGATTGCTATGAGCATCAACACCAGTTTCCAGCTTCTGTCATGGAGAGGCAATAAGTTATTAAAGTCCGAGGAAAAAAACCGCACCTATGTTTATGAATTATCTATCATCATGTGTATTTTATCACAGCAAAAATAGCTAACAAATAGCTGGCTCCAACTGGTCCAATAAAGACTCCAGAGAGGTTTACCAAATGTCTGTTAAATGAATATCACCTCAGTGGTAAGGGAAAGCTGTAATCTCTGTTGGAGAACCCGTTTCCTTTCTTGTTGCTGATGGGAGGTGGGATACAAAACAATACGGAATAAACCGTCTCTCACTTGTGTGCACCTGTTAGGAAGCAAACGAAGTAGAGTAGAAAACAGTAAAGATGCAAAGAAACGATTTTTACGTGAAAAACCCCTCAATGTGAAAAGTAAAAAACCATCAGGCCGAAACACGCTTCAAAACTTCACTATCAACGAAATAATGGATACACAAACTCCTCTTTAGTACTAGCACTAGAGGTAATTGTGATCGCAGGCAAACAAATCAAATAGCCAAGCAAATCAACCAAAAACGATCAGTTTCCTGCAGCCCTGTTCCGATGGCAATATCTCAATGCACACAACTCCAAACGACGCACCGTTAGTTTCTATTTGAAGATGAATTAGGAACGTGCTCATCAAATTTCACCTCGATCCGACACTGGATCGGCCTCCAAACAGTGCTCCGAAGTTGACTGCGTAGACTAACCTGAGACCGAAACTGTCGATGATGGCCTGCTCTCTGAAAACTGATCTATCCCTTTTTACCTGCTGCAAAACTGCTGCGAAGCTGCTGCTCTGATTTCCAAACTCTCTCTTGGTCACATACAATACCAAGGTGGCTGAATTTTCTAGTTCACGCAAGGCCCTTACACCAAAAAAAAAAACCTAAATCTTAAAAATATCTCATATTTATATTTTTGGTCATAAAATAATCTAACTCAATAAAATCAGATTCTTTCATATAATTAAATATGGGTTTTCGTCATCTGGCTTCCTCCACAAGAAGGGAACCCGGCCCAACAGTTGCCACTTCTGCCCAAGAATCACGAGTCCCACGACAGCAGCAGCAATAAGAATAGACCAGATTGCATTTGATTCATTCACATGAGCACGCAAACAAGCCACATCCCACCAAGCTTCAAAGGAGGATCTTCCCTGTAATTTTTATCGCTATTATCATCCTTCCTACCACTTTCATCCCGAGGCTGCGAGGCACCACAGGATCTAAAGCCCTCTCTGATGGTTCTATGAGGTCATGTAAGCTTGCTGATCCACCCATAGGGATTTCATTATTCTTAACACTATCGTAGATAACTTGCTTGACAGCCATAGCCTATACCCCATGAAGCAAAGTATCTCATCAAATTCGGAATCATGAATAGATAGGCTGCCACCCTCCCCATAAAAAACGTTGGAAACAGAGAAATTCTCTGCGTTTTTCAACCCCGGAATGTTTAAATCATCCTTCTCCTTTTGCTTGGACCTATCTCCTTCCTCTGTTTGCAGCTCACGGGCCAAATCTCCCTTCTTTATGGAACTCTTGGTCCTCTTCCACTGCAGGCAAATTCTCGTGCTGACTGGGCACATAAATGAAGTGATGTGACATGAACAGAGCTCGGGAAGTTTCTGCTTCATTTCCAGCAGCTGCACTAGCCTTTTCCTCGTGACCAGGGGAAGCGGCGTACGTTGATGCTGTAGGCGTCACAACCAACTATTCATCTCCATTCACGACTTCACCCAACTCTGCTCCCTCCTTTTCCACATAATAAGCCATGTTTGACTGTTTATCAGGTATCTCAGCCAAGAATAGCACAGTAAATTGAATGAAAAATGAGTTGAAAAAAAAAAAGCAAGGAATCATGATTCACGAAAAAACACAAGTTATAAATAAAGCATGCAAGAAAATAATCACTCGCTCACATGATGAGTACCTCGAAGATAATCAATATTGCTAGCCATCGACAAACCTGCTTTGTGATAAAAGAAAAGCTCAAAACTTGAGACATCTCAACAGCGTGAAGAAGCTCGCTTTTGTTTTATTGATTCATGGATTTGCAAACCTCATTGCCTTGAGTATCATAATAATTTTCCCGTATCGAGTATCAAAGACGATCCAAACAATCGGCTCACCTCACCTCACCATAACAGCAATGAATTAAGAGAAAATAACACTTCACCCACCCCCTCTTCTTAAAGTATTGGACCGTGATGATGACCATATCCAGTTTAAAAATAAATATTTGATTCCTCTAATTTTAAAAAAAGTGTATTTTTCTGACATATAATCAGCACTTAACCACCCCCGAAAAAAGGTATTGGGTGACCCTATCCAATTTTAAAATAAACATTTGATCCCTTTAATTTTCAAAGAAGTGTATTTTTCTGATATAAAACCCCATTAAGATGAGTTAATGAGGGAATCAATATGCATATTCTTTTCTCAAAAAAAAAAAAAAAAAAATACATATTTTTCACTAACTTCAAAATAAAATGTATTGTTTTGACATGAAAAACCATTTTAATAAGAAATTGATAACAAAATCATCTTTATATCCTTAAAATTTAAAGGAATTATCTGTTATTGTTGAATAATTCGGCTTTTTTTTCCCATTAATCAAAACAGTCTAAATAATGTCTCCCATTCATATCAAAACAATCCAACAAAATCATCTAACAAGATAAGTCGGGATCGATCGCTCCGCGGTCCATCTATAACCATTTCTTGAAAAGCTTTTTATCCACAGATTTTTCAGTAACACAAAAGCATCACACGCACATTACTTAACTTCAAAATCAAACCCCAAGCCTTATACAATCATAGAGAACTCAGACTAATCATCCAGGGATTAGCATAAAAGGATTCATCAGGAACAAATTAATCGAGATTAAGATGATTAAGCTTAAGCATTGGTATGAGAGAGAGCAGGGTAACCGGGGCGATGATCGGAGGAGAGAGGAGTAGAGCAGAGCAGAGACCGATCAAGACATCAAAACGGTGAGTTTAGGGTTGCGGAGATGAGAAGCGAAGGTCAAAACGGAGCGTTGAAGAGCATTGGGGGAAACTGCACAAGCAGAGAGCAGAGACAGGGCTCCCATTATCATAGCATAGTATTGTTTTCGACGAGGATGAGGGAGTATAACGTTGTCATTATATATTATTAGGGATAAATAGATGGTGAAGGTTAAATGATTAAAAAATTTTAAAAATAAAAAAAATTTAAAAAAAAATCTATGATTAGATGTGTTCTAACAACATATACGTTGCTATCAACAAATTCTTTTTTTTTTCTTTTGAGAAAGACATTTTAGGAAAAATAAGCAAATTACACAAAAACACCCAAGTAAAATTTCACTTATGTTTTAGTATCCATTAGAATTTATAAACTGTAATTCTGTTAACTATATATCATATATATGTGAATTATAATTTTGTGTATATGAATTATCAAAATCGAAATGGATATCAAAAAATAAGAAAAACTTACACTAAATCTCAAAAAATAATTGTCTCGAAAATAGTTGACTTATGGTCTGTTTGGTTCGATTTTAAATTAATCAAAATGAAATCAATTTGTAACATCAGAGAGAGAGTGTTTGATTTTTTTTTTAACAATAACTTGAAACAATTTTTATTTAAAATCATAAGTTATTTGAAATTATTTTTTTCGTGATGAAGAAATTGAAACTGTTTTTTACCAAACAAAACAACTTTGAGCTTTTTTTTTTGTCAAACATTAAATTACTTATTATAAAATTATAATCAGTCATAACTCATCACTATTAACCATGAACATCCATGTAAACACTTTCTATCAATCCAACCAAACACTACATTAGTGATAAATCAATCATCTTAGTAATTATCAAATCAGAAATTCGACATTTTTAAAAAATATCAGAAAATAATCTCGTTTTGCTTGGGTTTTTAGATCATTGATTCATAATGTTTTGTTTTGTTTTTTCCTTTTAATTTTATAAAAAATGATTCATAATGTTGAAAGGCATGCATCCATACAAAGTCTTGTTTCCTTATACAAAACGATAAATCATCTCGTGTTCATTCCATCCCAAAATAATTATGATATTTGATTTTTTTCATTATCCAGCATATATTTTGAAGGATTTTATAATTATATCATTTATTCACAATATGAGTCAATTTTTATATCAATAATCAAAATAATATATTTATATTAAATTAAAAAAATTATCATTTATATTTTATAATAAATTTATAAAAAAACACATTTTACCAACTTCCAATAGTGATCATATTTTAGGTCAAATTATGACTATAGCTCAAATGGATGGGGTAATTGGATGACAGGACAATGAGATATGATCTCCACACATGACCAAAATACCAACAGGTGCTTGGACCAACCAATACCATCACAGCCTAAACAGTGAGAGAAACAGAGGACGAGAAGAATCGAAGAAATGGGAGAGGAAGATTTGTACGCGCTGGACTTCGACGGAGTGCTCTGCGACAGCTGCGGCGAAAGCTCGATCTCGGCTCTCAAGGCGGCGAAATCGAGATGGCCGGGTCTCTTCGAAGGCGTCGTCGGCTCGGACCTCGAGGAATGGATCCTCGATCAGATGCGCACGGTATTGTGAATCCGAGTGGTTCGGTGTGTTTTGTGGTTTTGGTGTTGGTTGGTGTTTGGAAAATAGAGATTGGAATCCATGAATGTTGGAATGATATTTTGGTGTATAAGATTGATAAGTTCAGGGAGGTTTATGTGGTATGTTCGGGATTTTGGTAGAATTGGTTGGGCAGACCATTCGCAGCGGTTTTTCTATCTTTTATCATTATTATGTTGTGTTATTATATCATTCTTTCTGTATAGGGATCCAGTTTTCAACCCAATCACCCAACAGATTTTTCAGATTGATTTCCTAGAGCAATATTTTATATTTTCATATAATGATTTTGATATTTATCATCTTCTAAATTCTAATATTAATTTTTCATGTATTTTTTATGAATGACAATCATTTAAATTAATTTTGATATTTATTTTTAAAATAAATTATGACTTTTTTTATTTTTTCGAATATTATAAATTTTTAAGTGTTAAGATTCATGTTGAATAGTAATTAATTTTTAATAACTATTAAAAATATTAAATAATAGTTAAAATAATATATGGAATGATAGTTCAGTTTTCTAGAAGTTGAGAATTAAGTGAAGGATAGGGATAGAGATAAGGATAAGGAAGAGGAATCTACAGGATGAGTAATTTTTTGCCAAAATCCCTATATTTGGAGATAGGGTAGGTAGAGAGACGGCTGGGAATGCTCTTAACATGATAGGTTGATATCATTTGTTCGAAATGTTCGATCCTGGTATATTTGATTATTGTGGTGTAGCAATACATTGTCCACGTTTTTGACACTGTTTGGTATTACTAATCTAAACTGTCAAAATCAAAATTAGTAACAAAAACCAGTAATGAAAACCAAAATCTATTTATCAAATAAAATGATTTTTTTGTCAAAGAAATCTTGAATAATGTAATTTGATAAAACACGAAATATAAACATAAAATCTTTTTTCTTCTGATTTTTTGTTTTCAGCTTCTATTTCATCCGTTCAAAGAAATAAAGGACGAAAATAAACAGTTTTATTTCACCACTCAATGAAACGAATGCAGAAAACAGAAAATAAAAGTGATTCCAAATAGGGCCTAAGTTCTTATGCGAGTTTAAGTGAGAGGATTAATATTATAATAATAACATTGTGGACAACTGTATGCTTGAGCATCGTAGGTTGTGTCGGATGACCCAATCTCGAGATAGAGAGCGAGTGTTGTGCTCAATTTGGAACTATGCCCTTGTAGATATGTACAATGTTTGAACCTAGACGGTTGACCCTTACCCTAATGGTCACTAGTTGCATTCTCATCTCCCTACTCTACAAGTACACTAAAAGAATGGTTCAACGAAACAAGATCAAGGTCCCGATGCGAGAACTTGCAGGGTGTTTTGTATCTAATCATCATTTAGTCGGTCCGCTTTAGTCCCATGTTGCCCTGTAACATTGTTCTCCTGCTCAGTTGATATATGCATATTGCCTGGCTCGTACACACCCATTTTGTTTGACAGCATGCTTGCCTTATGTAATGAAAATGACAACAGAAGTGATGTCTGTTACAGGTGCGGCCTGTGGTGGAAACTGGATACGAAAATGTGTTGCTTGTCAGGCTTCTTTTGGAGATCAGAGTTCATTCCATTCGCAAGTCCTCGGTGGGTAAATAAGCAAGCAGGTCACGACCTGAATTAAGACTGCATTAGTTTTAGATTGTTTCTTCTTGTCTTTCGTTAACCTTCAAGTCTAAAAGTAGATATTTTCATGTTCCTGCAAGGTAGCAGAGGGACTCACAATTGAAGGAATATTGGACGACTGGCCAAAGATTAAGCCGATTATTTTGGAAGAATGGACTGAGAACAGGGACGCCTTAATAGATCTTTTCGGAAAAATCCGTGATGAATGGATAGAGAATGATTTGGCCACTTGGGTTGGAGTGAATAGGTATTTTTTTCTCTGCTTCTTGAAGCCTCCCATCTTGCTTATTTATCTGATCAAATTATCTGAGCAAGTATTTTGTGCCAAGTTGTAGTGTATTACTAATTTACTAGTATAAAGATCAGCTGGACAACATAGTCACTCATCTTATTCTGAACCGAGATACAGATTCTATCCAGGAGTTCCAGATGCCCTGAAATTTGCCAGCTCAAAATTATTCATAGTTACCACAAAACAGGTAAAATTCTATTTCCCCCATGTTTAACCAAGCTTTTCAACATCTTCGGTATTACAGGACTTATATGTGATCTTCCACACAATTTTGTGACTCCTTTATATTTTGTCTCTTCTGCTGAAATTAGTCATGCATTCTCAATTATGTGTCTGTTGTCTCTGAACCAGAGCCGGTTTGCGAGTGTTCTACTGCAAGAGCTTGCTGGGGTATCTATACCACCTGAAAGAATATATGGACTGGGAACTGGGTAAGCAAATCGCATAACCATGTTGCAAGCTGTATCAGCATGCCTCAATTTTTTCAGTTTCTCTTTCGGATATCATATCTTCATTACTTCCTTTCAGGCCTAAGGTCGATGTCCTGAAGCGGCTTCAGCAGAAACCCGAACATCAGGGATTGAAGTTGCAGTAAGATCCTACCTGAAAAATATTTAGCTGTAGCGGCCATAGTTAACAAAAAATCTACCACTATAATGTTTATGTCAATGTTATAGAAGGTTCAGCAGGTTGTTTTACAATTTTCAGCCCAGTGAATCTTACTAAAGTATACCGTTCTGAACATTTGAAATTCGTTTGCCATTTTTTATTATTTGAGCTTCTGGAAGATGCTGGTTCAAGCTGGCAATGAAGGACATCTGAAAACAATTTACACACTGTCAATAGTATGTTCTCACCAGCTTTTGTCTCGTCAGCTTTGTGGAAGACCGGATTGCAACTCTGAAAAACGTTATCAAAGAGCCGGAGCTTGACGGCTGGAATCTGTATTTAGGTAAATCTGTTTGATCCCTAGCGATTCAGACTTCATTATCAGAATTGCCATTATAGTCATGGTTCATGTTTTCATGCTGTTGTTTTCCATGCATTGTCTGAACAGCAAACTGGGGATACAACACTCAAAAAGAAAGAGAAGAAGCGGCAAGTATATCCAGGATTCAAGTGCTAGAGCTCTCAGAATTTAGCAAGAAGCTAAAATAGCCATCTTGTATTGTAATTTGCATTTTTCTTAATGCTACAGAAAACGGCCATTTGTATCGGTGATTGTAAATGCGATTAATCCTCCGCAGACTAGAAGCATGAGTTCCATGTACCTATGTCTATACATTATGAGAATAAAGAGGAAACATCACAATTATCATGGTTCAGAAAAACTTGGAACCTTATTGTTGATATGTTGGCTACGCCGAGCAGTGGGTTACAATTTTGACTACTTTGTGTCGAATTGACCTGACAGCACGATGGTATACATTCCTCATTTGCAGAGATCACTTGATCTCTAAGTTCATGACTCTGGCGACATAAGCAACTCCAGTGATCCACCTGTGGAAGAATACGATTATGAAAGTTCATATTGGCTGATGAAGACCGTGGTAAGTAGCTAGCAACTTCAGAGCCTTTGTCAAGTTCTACTACAATTCATCATGAGTTTCCTCGTTTTTGAAAAATCCTTCACTGACTTTATCTCTCTCTGAGGGTAGCGTCTCAATGACCTCTTCAAGCGGAGGATCTCCAGGTCTCCTCAAAGCTTGGTCCCCTATCTTGACTTCATAGGCATCGGGTTGGTCCAATATGAAATCCTTTAACTGCTCAAGAAAGGAATCCAGATCGCGAAAATTAGAGACCACAAAGGAATCCAGATCGCGAAAATTAGAGACCACATGAGGATTGCAAGTGATGATTCAACTTCAACTAGCGTACATGTTGCTACTACTGTTTTCTTTTCTATCCCGCCGACCTGTGAACCAACTCACATGTGCCAAAGAAACTAGCTTGCATGCGATGAACTTGCGACATACCTCTTCCACGTCTTTGGCTCTCTGCAATGTGAACATGATTGTGCTGAGATCAATTCCCATGAACTTTACCTCAATCCCGCCCAGCTTCAACAGGCTGGTCCATTTCACGGCCATCTCGGACACTGACTCCTGAAACAGAAGAAGGAAGAACAATTAAAGAGCAGCTAAGCCAAAGGGACCATGGCAGTATGCACACACAAGAAAGTAAATCCTCGAAGATGACTATTCCAAATACTAACCATATATTGACATTGAGTCCCCTATATCTCGCAACACCCAAAAGAGGCTTAATGGAATCTTGGAGGTATACTCGCCAACAACCCAAAGAGATCTCTTCGTTTTACAAAAAAGGTCGACTAATACCTCTTTTAAGGTATAATGATTTCCACGATGATATGCCTAAACACATCTTCCATCTTCTTTTCCTCGTCTATATTGTTGAACATATTTCCCAACACATCCATGTTGGGAGCTGTTTCTCACATCGCCTATAGAGAGACAATGTGATGATTTATAAGATGAATGACCAGCCCTGTGATTGTCAAGATATATTTTAAATCCTAGTGAACCATGAAAAATCCAAAACAGATAATATTTCACATATGGAGAGGGCCTGCAGGGCCCGGTCCCAACAATCCATCCACTGTATACACATACAAATTCAACATTCCTTAAGATCCCAATAGAACCCTCGACATAAAAACCAATCGATGGCCTCACCGGAATTCTCCCGACGCCGAATCTCAATTTCACGAACCCAACTGCACTCCCAATCCCCACATTCCTCCTCGCCATCTCCGCCGCAATCTGCGCCTCATCCATGTTCTCGAACTCCTCCGGCGAATGTCGGCCCGTTCCGGCATCTGGGGTGGTTGTTGTTTCTTGGCGCCGCCCCAGTTGATCCATGACTCGTCCTCCTCCTCGTCGATTATGTCGTCGAGGTCGTCCGGGATGTGGTGGCGGCGGCGGCCCTGGCCGGAGATTGAAGGGGCGGCGAGGAGGAGGATGAGGATTGCGAAGAGGAGGAAAGGGGTGGGGTGTGTGGGCATTGTTGTGGTGCGGTGACCTGAGTGTGGCTTGATGGGGGCCGTTGGCAGTTCGGACACATTTCGGATTATGTAGTGCAATGATCTTTGGATCTAATGAGATTGGAAGTTTGGAACTTTCTATCATCGTTGTATTTTTTTTTGTGTCCCGAAATTCTTACAATAATAATCAGCATTCTTTAAGATAATGATTTTTCTTTTTCTTTTAACAGGATATGATGAAACATTGTTTTATAGGATAGAAGAAGTACTAAAATCTTTGTTATTCTAAAAACATGTTTAGTGTGATTGAAATTATCATAGTTTGGCTTTCGTATCAATCAAAACAAAATTTCACTCTAATCACAGTGATTTGTATTCCCTCGGTCCCAACAAAAAATATAGTAATTTTTTTTAATTTTGTCTTATAAATATTACAATATTATTTAAAAAAGAATTTTTTTTGGAAAATTTATTCAAATTATAGAAGTATGAAAAAAAAATTCTAAAATCATACATGCGGAAAATAATTTCAAAAACTAACCATTTTCTCAGACGATCTATTTCATAACAAAAACAAGGCGCTTGCTCTTTTTCATACAACAAAGATGCTCTATTTTTAAAATTATAGTTTTTTTCAAATTATTTTTTCGCATGTAATTTTTTAAAATTATTTCTAGAGTTTTTATAATTTTGAGTAATTTATTGAAATTTTTTTCTAACAAAAGATCAAAATATCTTTACTTTTATTTTATATTATATCATTTCATCACAATAACATTTTTATTTTTATTTTTATTTTTTTTTCTCTTTTTATCCTCACAAACCATTAAAGATAAAAAATACAAAAATAATCAATATTTAACACTGGTTTCATTTGAATGCACAGTCTTAATGTTTCACTCAATTTGAGACAATTTTATTTACTTCTTTCGTTATATATTTATTAAATATTTTGATCCAACACAGGAATTTATGAGGCTGTTGAATTTATATGGATTTTAGTGAAAAAAGAATATTTTTTAGATAATAGTGGAATTTATTGTAGCATTTATGTGAGGAGACAGTGGATATATTATAAAAAATAAAATTGATTTGATTTTTTTATATTAAAAGATTATAAAAAATTGTTATGATTTTTTTATATTAAAAAATTATAAAAAATTATTATGATTTTTTAAGATTGATTAAATATAAAAATATTATGATTAATACGAAAAGAAAGATATAATTCGTTATGAAAACACATTGATTGATAGTTGATTGATGTAACTTGTTTAAAGGATTTACTCGCATCGTCACAATTCACAAAATGTTCACGACACTTTGATCCGATACGTTGATATCAACACAAAATATTTTAAACACGAGGAATCTCATCTTATTCAAAGATACATTTCTCCTGGTCACTGCTGTAGTCGTCAACACTGACGTGAACGTCAACCAATCCCCATTTTGCCCGTTGTCGAGCACAAGGGTCCAAACACACACACACACTGCCCCAATCAAACGCCCAAGAGTCACTTTGTGCTCACTATATCACCCATTCTCAGTCACTTCAGCCAAGGCAGAAGAATCGAGAATCGAAGTGATCGGCGATGGCGATGGCGATGTGGGCGGCGATTGGAGTGAGGAGGTGGTTGTCGATGGGGGCGGCGGCGGAGGCGGAGTTTGCGAGGAGGATCAGAGATCTGCCGAAGGTGATTCCCGGTACCAACATCAAGCACGACGTTTCCAATGTGAGTGGGAGGACACTGATCTCTCTCTTTTTGAGTTTGTGCTGATTTTTGGATCTTTTCTGCTTTTGGTCTGTTTTTTCATATTCCTTAATTCATGAATGTTATTTTAGACAACGTTTGAGAGTTTTGTGTCGTGGAACACAAATTTTTATGTATGATTAATGTAAAATGGATATGTGAGTAGTCACGCATAAAATTGTGTGTTGGATGAAAAATTGATCAAGATTTAAACCTAAATTGTTGATTTTACACAAGTTAATTACTTAGAAGGCTAATTTTCTAGTAATAATTATGCTGAGGATAACTATATTTTTTTATTTTACCTAGAGAGTCATTAATAACTAAAACACCCTAATGTCTCCCTTTGTCTTGCATTGTTTTCTCAAAAAAATATAGAGTTTTCTAAATTTTAATGTCCAAATCTATACAGTTTCTAATTATCCGAGCATGCATCCTTTCTAATTATCCGAGCATGCATCCTCCCCCTCATCCCCCCCCCCCTCTTCACCCTCCGTCGCCTCTTCCCTTATGCCGAAGTGCTCCGTCTCTCCTCACGACCCATCGTCGCTACCATCATCGCCCATCGTCACCACCATCCGACCCATCGTCGTCGTAACCGTCATCCCACTGTCGTTCCATCGGTCGCTATCACATGACCCGTTTCTTACGGACCTGCACGTAGGAGTATAATCGACAAAGGCGTACAACCGGTGAAGGAGTACAACTGATTCGACCTTCTCCGATGAGGCTAATCGGCAAAGGTGTACAACCGACGGAGAGAGACAGGGAGATTGTGAGAAGGAGAGAGAGACAGGGGTACAACTCTTGTGGGGTACAACTCATGCGCACGACCCATTTCCCGCGGAGCTGCTCGAAGGAATACAAACGGTGAAGACGCACAATCGACGAATTGGAGTACAACTGATTCGACCTCCTCCGAGAAGGCTAATCGACGAAGATGTACACACGACGGAGAGAGAAACAAGGGGATAGTGAGGAGGAGAGAGAGACGGGGTACAACTCTTATGGGGTAAAATTCATGCGAAAAGAGACAAGAAGACAATGGAAGAGGACGTCAGGTCACGGAGATGAACGATGACGAGATTGGAGGCGAAGACGATGGAGGATCGACGACGATGATGGTGGTGAGGGTGATGAGAGAGAGGCGATGACGGTGGAGGATCGAAGGAGTGTCCTGAGAAGATGATCAAATCATTTTTATTTATTTTTTAATTTGTTAAATGATCGAATCATTGGCAAATGCACAAAATTGCACTTGATCATTTCCAAAATGAAAATGTGGGCAAATATGACCAAATCTACATTTAATTTGAAAAAATAGCCTTTCAAGTAAAAAAAAAAAAAATTAGGTGGCTGCCTTATGTGTAAAAAAGATTGAAAAGTTATTCTAAGTAAATTTCACATTTTACTAACAAAATATATTACTTTCTTTTTCCCGTATACTTGCCTCACTTTCATTTTTTTTGGAGATGTTCTAATTTAGTTACAATTTTATCATTTTTATCACAATAATCATTATTTGTTATAATACATTATACTATTTTCTCTCTCAACTGTTACACTAAACCTCAATATCACTAAAAAAATCTTTATTCACCAAATTTTACGAAAATTCAAAATACATAAAATCTCGTGTCGATCAAACGATTGCAATTGAATTGGGACTGAGAGGGTAATACTAAAATCTTATGGTTCACAATCTATCTGACAAATTGTGTAGTGACGAGCATCATGAATATTTGGCATGAGTAACAAGTACAAGTGATTGAATTCTCTTATCAGAACTCTCCTCATGATTTGTGAATTTAGGGAATGTATCATTGAAACGCACGGCTGTCATGGTTGGCTAGCCAGTTGGAAGGGAGAGCGTATAAGGAAAAAGTGTCGAAATGATTGTCGCTATCATTTTTGTTTTGGCATAGAAAAGAAAAGAATCATATGCACTTGTACATGATGTGGGTGACTGCTAAAAACAGTGTATCATTAGTAATAGTCGTTGGACCTTCAGAATATTCACTCATTGGTACCTTGAAACATAAACATTATTTGGGTTCGTTGATCAAAGAATCACAGGCACAACATTGAGTCCCTCACTTGGTTGTTTCATAGCATGGATTTTGGTGGAATATCGCAATAATTCATAATTGTTCATCAGAAGGACTCCGTTCTGGTGAGTCGTGAAACATGATCGTGCAATCTTTGTGCTTTTTATAATGAGATTCGATAACATGGAGGTCGAATGTTTCCAGCTCATTGGAAGAACGCCGCTTGTTTTCCTCAACAAGATCACAGAAGGATGCGGAGCTTATATAGCTGTGAAGCAGGAGATGATGCAGCCCACTGCTAGTATCAAAGACAGGTATATAATTCACTGTTCATTTACCAAAAGATATGGTGTCGTGTCTTTTTTCCCCTATATATAATAGTAATGTATTCCTCTATGCGGCAGACCAGCACTTGCTATGATTGAAGATGCAGAAAAGAAGCAGTTAATTAGTCCTGGAAAGGTTAGACACACTAAAACTGCCAATAAGTACCATCAAGGATCAAGTTATTCGAGAAAATATGCTCGATTATATATAGTTTTAATTAAGTTTGAGGTTGATCATGGTGGGACAGAATGTGCTGATCGAGCCAACATCAGGGAACATGGGTATCAGCATGGCTTTCATGGCAGCCATCAAGGGCTATAAAATGATACTGACCATGCCGTCATACACTAGCATGGAAAGGAGAGTGACCATGAAGGCGTTCGGGGCTGAGCTGATTTTGACTGACCCAGATAAGGGAATGGGAGGAACTGTCAAGAAAGCTTACCAGTTATTGGAATCAACTCCTGATGGTTTCATGCTGCAACAGTTTTCTAATCCTGCTAATACACAGGTACATTTGTCAGCTCACAATCTTAACAATGACATGCAATCACTACGGTCTAGACGTTGGTAACTGCAGTTCTAGCAAGGTGGCATTTTTTATTCCTCTGAAATGATTCTGGGGTGACATAACTTGTTAGTTTTCGCTGTTTAAAACAGGCCCATTTTGAGACAACAGGGCCTGAAATATGGGAAGACACTCAAGGAAAAGTGGATATTTTTGTGATGGGGATAGGAAGCGGCGGCACTGTGTCTGGTGTTGGACGCTATCTCAAGTCTCAAAACCCTAACGTTCAGGTACGCTAACTGCTTGACTTTGTTACGCTTAGATTAGGAGTTGATTGAAGTCGTTATGTGAAAAATTCAGTCCTTTTCCTTTCCTGCAGATATATGGTGTCGAGCCTGCTGAAAGCAATGTGCTTAATGGTGGCAAGCCTGGTAAAAAGCCATTGCTAATTCTGAACTCAATGCCTAGCTAGATCCTGGAGCTATAATCTTATCATGTGTTCTGAAAACAGGTCCTCATCTCATTACGGGCAATGGGGTCGGATTCAAACCTGATATATTGGACATGGATATAATGGAAGCAGTCCTCGAGGTATGCTCCGCCCACCTTGTGTCTCTCTGAATTTTGTCACCTTGTGCCTCCTAGATGACATGCTTGAATTCTCATGGCAGATCAAAAGTGAAGATTCAGTGAAAATGGCTAGGCAATTGGCACTCAAAGAAGGCCTTATGGTAATTGATTGAACTCTTCCTAGATTAACTATAGTTGCCATTGAGAACCTCTGACATTGTTGAGACTTTATGTGAATAATGCATAGGCTTAAAGCATTACACTGTATCGAGTTTGGAATATCTAGATCATTGCTTCCAGGTTAGCATTTATAGAGAACACTAGACTTAATGCGATAAGATATACAAGGAAATAAATGTATATTATCTATCAAATCACAGATCGTATCTTTTTGGCTTATATTGAAAAATTACCTCTAGGAATATAATTACAATAATATTCTATAATAATATTAGAGGATATATTCTTTATGATATTCCTCACTAGACATTGCTATTGTTTTGCCACGGAATTCAATACTAGTTGGAATGTAAAAAGGAAAATAGGCACAAATGTTTAGCTTACTGGTTTGGGATCGACCGCACAAACTATTTTTTCGTGTTCCTTATGGCTATTTAGGTGGGGATCTCATCTGGAGCTAATACAGTTGCTGCCCTTCAGCTTGCTAGCAGACCGGAAAACAAAGGCAAACTCATTGTGGTATGGCACAACTGTTTCTCCTTTTAATCCTTCATCGAGACGAATGTATATATTCATCCAGTGACGGACTAAAATTATCTCTCTAATTTTCAATAAGCATTAAAAATAGAAATCAGCTTTGGCTTATAAAAATATATGCATTGTTCGTATGCAGACAGTCCACCCTAGTTTTGGAGAGCGGTACTTGTCGTCTGTGCTTTTTGACGAGCTCCGGAAAGAGGCTGAAAGCATGAAACCAGTTCCAGTTGATTGAATCTCCATAGTCTTGTTACCTTCTCATGAGAACAACGCTGTTGCATCCCTTATGCTTGAAGTACTTGGAGGCCTTGAAATGGTTCCAGGACTGTTTCTGATATGCAAACATTGGTATCAGGGACATGATTATATCATAGATTTCATGTAATAATTTTTCTTACTGAATCGCACTCGGGTGCGTTGTCCTTGAAAAGCACTCTCTGCTTGGAGAGTCAGCCATGTTTAGATACCAATTGCGCATTGTCAATAATCGGTTGAAGACACTGAAATTCTGGAATTTGTATATCTTGTTCTGGCAACACACGTCGCATTTTATTTTCTAAATCGTTGCAAGAAGCGAAAAAAATGGGGAAGTGTGATCCAGGTAACATTTGTCATGTCAAATGTTCGGTCCAACCATCCGAGTTGCTACATGTAATGCACAAGTTCGTTCTGGATGATCTAATGATGATCAATGTTTAGACCATCGCTCATCTAATCTAATAGTAACAAACTAATGTATATTTGAGCCTTCCACTCCTTAGTACTCGAAAAGTTCTATTCGCTTGGAATATCAGTCATGGAATGTTCACCATTGAATGATTAGAAGATAAATTGTTTTTTGGAAAGGAACCTTAGCTCAGTTGGTAGAGCGGAGGACTGTAGTTGGCTAGCAGATAATCCTTAGGTCGCTGGTTCGAATCCGGCAGGTCGGAATTTTTTAAAAAAATTTCCTTTATTTTTATTTTTTAAATTTTCCTTTTGGTGATATTTATGTTTTTGAACTTGTTTAATTGATAAAAGCCCAAAATAACATCAACTGAGGCAAAAAAAACAATTTCTAAAACGTCATAATTTCCCCAGGCCAATGGAAGGGAAAAACAAGGAATGTGAAGCAGAACCGGCACCGAACAGAGTACTTTGAAGATGCATACCACGATCATCGGCATAAACAGACACAATTTTGACCGATGTACAAATCATACACATTTATTTACATCATCAACAAAGAAAATAAACAAGTCCTAGAAACAGATATATTCTTACAAAGTCTTATACAACTGAGACAACTAGTAGTAATTCATTAAATCATAGCAATAATGTACAAGTAGTACAAACATTCGACAGAAGTTTACATAGATGCAGAAGCCATGAAAGCTGCTGAAAGGAACACTAGGGATCCGGGTTGCCCGCCACCATCTTTTCATCACTGGACTCGTAGTCTTCGTCGCTCAGTTCCTCATCGCTGCTGCTCTTCTCTTCGGACGCTGCTCCTATGTGTTCTGGCTTGGCATATTTCTCGCAGTATTCTGTAAATCAGGTCAAGAAATGTCAATTGGACATGGTTATCATTCAGTAAATAGATTTTTCATCATCCAAGGCCATATTTATTCTGAGATGTAGAAGAAAAATTGAAAGAATAAGTTCTCTTTGGTTTTGTTTGGTCTCTGGGTATATATATCCTAATAAACACTGGATTGCTTATGACATAGTCATATGCGGTTGCACTCCATTGGATGCGAACTTAGTAGAGTCCCAGAACATGTATTGACCCATAAAACTCATAATTTAGACAAAACTACATCAAGAGTATCCATAAACATATTCAGCTAAGGAGATGCCTGACTCAAACGACGCTTAATGCTCAAGCGAATTGAGCTAATATCAAATTATACTTTTCAGAATACCAATTGAGCTAACAGATATGCTGCTCCTCAATATGATGTGATTCTCCAATTTCGTGTCAAATTCCTAACCAGGGTAACTATAAGCATGAGAACCTCTAGCCATGATTTGGAGTTAACTATCTGCATTTCTATAGCTAATAGCTGCGCAAAAATGACTAATCCACAAGAATTATAGCTTTAGGGAGGACTAGTTGCACTTAATGCCCTCTCATTTTACTCCAAAAAGGAGCTTAATAGCAGCACAATAACATAAATCTGCATTTTCCCTCGACGACTAGGATGCAAAGGGAGTACAATAGAGTTCAGTGTTAACAGCCATATGAGAATCAACTAATGTCCATCAGAACCAGGATCATACACACTAAAGCTCTACATCATCAAGCTAAATACCTTTAACACGTTGATCATAGTTGGGTCGATCACGCATCATAAGAGCAGCAGCCTCTCCATTCAATGGGTCTGAAGGGTTGGGATACAGAAGAAGTTGCGGGAGGAACACCTCGAAAACATTTACCAGATCTGAGATAATGCAAGCATCACATGTAAGAGCAATTGATGCAACTATAGTATTTCACGAATGTAGGTATCAAAGTTGGAGACAACAAGAAACCCAAGGAAGGGATGCTATCAATTACCAAACATTGGGCTCCAAGTCTGGTTAATAACATCCAAGCAAACGGATCCCGACCTAAAAATCACAATTTTTTAGAGATTTAGACCAAACACACACTTTCTTGAGCGAATGACATATACATGGAAGTTCAGAATAGGTGAATTACAACGCACAATACTTGATAACGTACATTTCATCAACATTTGGATGGTAAATCTTATTGACGAAACCTATTGATGGAGACTTGTATGGATAAGCATCTGGAAGCTCAACCCTCACCCTCCATACACCTCCTTGATATGGACCTACAACATCAAGTTCTCAATCTATGACTTGAATGAAAACACACCGTCAAATGTCTGATAACAAACCCAAAACAATCTAGGTATCGAGGACGGACAAGACAATGCGAAAAAATGCCAAGAAATTCCAAATTCATCTTAAAAGCATCAGAGTTGAATCCAATCGTCCATGACTCAAAAGCAGCAAATCAGCTACTTCTTCACTCGGACATCATTGATCAGATAAAATGATAAGCAATTCTCACATGATTTAAGATCAAAGAACAACTTTTTCTCCACACCCATCACATAAATGATCTGATATCAGGTCCTGAACATTAGACAGATACCCAGAACTTCGCAAATCAAATCATTACACAGCAACTAAAAACATCACAAAAATCACATAAAGCAAGAACCCAAAATGTTACACAATCAAACACTACAGAACAACAACAAACCAGGCCATTATCAAGAATAATTGTGACAATCAAACAACTGATACAAGAACTAATTGAAAACAAGAATCAAGGGTCAAAACAAGAAATTACTCTCTTTGGGTCCATGGAATTCAACATAGAACTCTTGCATCCCATCATTCACCATATCAACCTTGTAATCACTCATCATCCTAAATCACCACCAAACCAAAAACAAAACAAACCCCACATGCAAAATCAAGAACCCAGTTAGCAAAAATCATCATCAAACCCCAAAAGATACAAAATTTGAACACAAGAATCAAGTGAAATCAAATCAGTGAAAAAGGGGATATTGACAGTTTCATCAGGTCCATCTCCCTTCGCTTGCATGGTGAAGACATCTTTTTTTTCTTCGCTTGGAATCAATTGGGTACTTTTTTGGGGGGTTTCAAGAGATGAAAAATGGGATGATGGGTGTGCGTGGTTTTCTTGTTTGTGCAGTTGATGAAAGAGGAAAAAAGCAGAGGAAAATGAAAATGGTGAAGGGGTTGGAGTTGGGGTTGTGTGTTTTTGGTTTGGGTTTGTGCTGAGTTTTGCGGATTATTGAATGCGCAGTGAAATCAGCGCAAGTCGTCCAGACCGCATACGAATGAACAATCGATTGAAAACTCTTATGTTTCGGTAATATCGTATGATGTGATTTTTAAGTAATTATTTTTTTCGTCTTATTTAAATTATAATATATTATTATTATTGTGTTATTCAATATTTATTTTTAGTAGTTTTGTTTTTACGTTTTTAATTACATAAGAAAATTATAACATTGGTTCAGAGTTGTAGTACATAATTTAAACTATCAATAGTATTTCACGATAATTTTGTATAAAACGATATTTGATCTTCCCGCGAACGACTCGTAACATGAATAATTTTATTATTGATATAAAACAACGTTATAATTTGAATGAGATAGAAAAAATATATTGAATCAATCGATGTGAGAGTGTATTAGAAGAAAGATTAAAAAGTGATTGTTGTTAGTATATTTACGGAAGATACGAGAAAGCAAACATAATCGTGATGAGAGGACGGCAAATAGATTGTGGAAAAGGCGTGCAATTATTTGTTTCTTAATCTATTCTCATTAATTTAACATAAAGTATTCCAGATCTTAGTTTAGATTCTGCACTATAAATCTAAACTTTATGTCATATGGTTGTATGTAACGTAAATGGACTAGTAAATATAAATAGTGCAATGAAGAGATTCATGTGTTTCGCCAACTATTTAGTTACCTATCATATGACTCGATGATCAATCGAGTGATATCTAATCTCCATGAGTTTAACAAGATTACTTCATCTTTCGTAGACTGGTATAAATATATATCATGTAGCATAAATTATCGCCGTCGAAGATATAAAGAGGTGATGGGATGGGCCAAGCAAGAGGTTGCCTTTACCATAATCAACGGTACACAGGTAGAACTCATAAGGTGAGGGGATTCTTTTGTCTTCGTAATAATCTTCCTAATAATTAGGATTAGGATATCACATAACATAGGCTATACCTTTTCTTTCTTTCTTTCTGTTTTTTTTTTTTTTTTTTTTTTTTTTTTTTTTTTTTTTTTTTTTTTTTTTTGTAGCTGCTTTGCTTTTGAACTTGGATTTGCAACAAAGTAAATACTCTTTATTTTTAATCTATCCCAAAAGAAAAGTATAAAGAACACTAGGAATATATAATATCAAACGATAAGCACAAGACAATTCAATTTAGAACAATATTAAATCGAAATTCGCGTTATATTATCATGACAACATTGCGCTGGCTGGCATGACGCCATATCAACGGTTACGACAACATCACTCTGGCTAGCATGACGTCGTCATGACAAGTTCACGCTGGCTAGCATGGTGCCGTATCAGTGGTCACGACAATGCCGTGATAAGTATGATGATCAATAGTTAGCTTCAAATGTGTCGTTAGGCGAGCTGAGAAATACACATACCGTGACACGAGAATAACATTTCTATCATGCCAAACAACCATCACTCTGTTAGCTTCATCGTTACAGTTCTTCTTGCGCAGTTGAGCTCTTCAAAACTGTGGTTTCTATGTGCTTCACCAATAGACTTCTAAGCTGTAAGCCTGTAAATGAGGAAGAAAATAAGAGGGAACCTAAAGAAGAAACCAATGTTCTAATCACATATTTCGACAAAAACAAGCTGTTGTCACCGCCACTCAGCCCATCAGCGTTTTGCCTGAGACTTCCTGGGGGTGCCGAGGATAGAGTTTGTACCACACGGCTTCCCAAACAGGCCACCGAACTCAGTCTCATCGTCCTCACTGTCAATGTCGCCAGAGTTGCATCTGTTCTGGTATCCACGCCGTTGCAGCAAAAACACATTCCAGTAGTAAATCACCAGGTCGCTTATGCTCTTGGCGGGTAAAGCCTTGAACATCTCAAGCCAAAAGCACTTGTTCTGCGACTGAGGATTCGCCTTCACTACGTCCCTGAACTTCTTCTCTTCTTCCTTGGTCCAAGAAAGGGTCACTTCCTCGCCCATCTTGTCAAAGTTCCAGTGGTAAAACGCCGACCCCAACTCAAGCTTCAACTTGATCCTCTTCTCGGCGATGTGGAATCTGACACATGTGATCGAGCCATGATCCTGGCACCCACAAGAGTCCTGCCTTCCCTTCCCGATGGGATCTCTCTCGATCAGAAGCTTGTTTTGCCTCTTCTCCAGTGGCCAAATACACGTGCCCAACCACTTATCATCGCTCTCATAAGTGGACTTTCCCGTCCATTGTCTGACATCCGCTTGAAAGCATGGACCGACAGGGATTCTCTTCCTGATATGGTGATCTGGGCAGATTGATTTCATGAAGGAAATGTCACATCTAAGTGCTCGTTGATTTAGCTGGACATCCGAGGATGCTCGATAGCTCCCATCCGTGTCGCTCGGTGAGGTAGAGGAGGAGGATTGATGGGGAGAGTACTCAGACATGTCGAAGAGAAGCCTTGAGCTGGATCTTAATCTGTCTGTAGGTGGTGAATGATCATCATACATCGACGGATGCATCCTGTGCTTCTTCTGCAACAAGGAAATCAAGAAGACTGAATAAAAGAGTCCATACAGTGTTGCATAAGAAGATACATAAATACATACTATACTACCAAGATTGCGCTTCATACGCAGGATAAGAGCCAAACTAAATAAATTAACCCGACATCCTAGAATTACTAGGTCCTTCCCTTAGTTTTTCCTCAAGTGAGGAAAACTCCAACCCGATAGACAAACTTTTATGTTGATTATTTTCTCGTTCAAAGTTACTCTTCGTGCCCACCTAAGCATTCTCACATCGTCTACACACCTATCCTTAGGCCACCACTCATCATAGCCGGTCCAATTCTCGTCCAAAGAGACCAAAACTTTGAGTATCGTGTTTGTGTGAGACTATGAGTTTGATATTCAGATCACATTATCCGCAAAAGAAGAAAATTTTGACTTCAAAAATTTTAATGGGAGTACATGGTACGCAATCATTTCTATAAACATTAACTTAAAATATGATTTACATGGTAAAAAGGCAAAATATGTCATAGGTAGCGCGAAAAACTTATGTATGGAACCATGACCAATCAAACTATACAGTACATAAAAGAAACACCACACGAAATAGTGCACATAAGAGTACAGGATGATGCATTTCACTTTTGAAAACGAACTGTCTGAAAATGACATGGTTATTTAAACCAGTATCCCATATCATAACGCACAACAATCTGTAGAGGTCCTTTGACATCATTCAACTCTATTGATAGTTGTCAAGATCGTATAATGATCGTAGATGGTGTGGAGAGCATGAACATCAAGGGAACAAGGCGTCTCTGGAGGCATAGTCTACATATGGTCAAGGGGTCCACAAGCAATATGACGGGTGAGCAAAATTTTCCCAAAGTACCAGATCGAACTGAGAAACGAAACAAACCAGGTGTACCAAACTCGTGCCAGTCAAATTCGTCAAATAACGCTAAGGACTACAACAAAATAAACAAGGGAAGCAAAAGGTTGGTCCAGTACAAAACAAGAAATCCCTAGTATATAAAACGACATTGGCTAGCATTCTTATTGATTAGCTTATGAATAGTTGGTAAAATGATGTAGTTTTGATAAAATTAAAAAACGCACACCCCTCAATGAGTATTACATTACTCTATAAATTTATTATGAATCTGGTATGGTGAATTAGCTCGGTACCAGTGAGCTATAGAAAAACCTAGATCTGAGTTTAAATTCAAACAGCAGATATATCCCAACCAAAAGTATCACAAAAAACAATACTAAAACATAAACAAATATCCACCCAAAAGAATAGGGAAAAAACACTATCCAATGATGGCCCTCAATATTACCGCCCATGATCTCTGCTTAGGAATTTTTAGCGACATCATCCCTTGATCTCTAAATACTTTTTATGTTTATAAAGATTGTCGTCATGAAGGGATGTTAGTAGCGTTGCTTACATTTCAGCAATCTTTAGTTACAATCTTCTAAGTGCATCAAGCAATAGCCCCCGTTTTTACAACAGAGATAAGATTACATACACTAGGCTTTCCAATCTCCCTAGAACTTATCCATTGAGGGTCGAGTTGAGAACGAGTTAGCCTTTACACTTTGCGGTATCTAATAGGGAAAGAGATTACAAGGGAGTTCTGATGTCCACTTTAAGTATTAACATCAATAATAGAAATTTGACCTTTCTTTATCCAACCATTATAAAAAAAATAAAAAAAAAATAAAAAAAAAATAAAAAAAAATAATAATAATAACAAATTTACAACATCACAGATAAAATCTGATGGATAAATTAATCTCAATAATCTCACCAAGTAACTCAGCTCCTTAAAATGCACAAGTTCTTCAACTAACAACAGTTCACCTCTAAAAGCTACATATAGATTGATGTTTGGCTTTCTTCTTCATATTAGTAACTGATATGTAGATTAATTCCGTTTGTATTGATTATTATCATACTGTAATTAACTACGCGGAGTAAAATCATTTCAATAACATTTGTGTATCATTTTAAAGGAAAGGAGGAAAGAAAGAAATAATCATATAATCCTGCAAAGTATAGGGTGTGAGGAAAACATCCCTGTAAAACACGATGATATACAGTCTTATCCCTATTTTCACATATAGAGGGATGATGTATGTAACCTTATCCCTATTTTTACATAGAGAGGATAGAAATGATGTTTCTTATTACTATGCCGAACCTTGACATCACGGTTAGGAGAGACACGGCTTATCACTGAACCAACTCTATTTAACACATTAATGTATCATGGACACTAAACAAAAATGTTAGCTATTCAAACCCACGAACATAAAATTAAAGTAGTGAATATTAAGTAGAAAAAACTAAGCCACAGCTCATGGACTACAATGAAACTCATACCTTCAAAGCTAAAATTTAGCTATATCAGCTAATTTCAGTAGGCAGTGAAGTTGGCAGAAAACATACCTTCCAAGCAGCTTGTTCAACATTCGGCAGCGAAGACATTTTGACAAACAATGCCTTTCGGGCAGACAAAACCTGCTTCCACAACTCTTTATTTCCATAGGATTTCCACTTATAACTCTCAGGCAACGATCCGATTCCTGGTTTCCTAGGATCCTTGGCGACATTACCCATCCATTGTAACATTTTCCACAAGCAATCCCTCTTCCTTTTAAGACCAACAGAATCCCCCTGCATATCCGAATCCTGAACGCACATCTCCTCATCTTCACCTTCTCCACAGCATTTCACAGAGGCAGAGTTCAGCGAACCCTTGACTACATCATCAACCCAGTTCGAGCCACTCGAAATCGTTCCATTTCCCGACATCTCCAACAGAACATCATTCACACGTTCTACTTCACACCACTCCAATTTTCTCCCCTTGGATTTGCTCCTGACCACTTTCCCATCGCCAAAACCCTTATCATCAACCCCATTCGAGCCACTCGAAATCATTCCATTCCCTGACATCTCCATAGAAATATCATCCACACGTTCTACTTCACACCAATCCATCTTCATCCCCTTGCTTTCACCCCTCGCCACGGTCCTATCTCCAAAACCGAGCTGACCCTTTTGCACATCAAAGCCCCAACAATCATCACTTTTCCTCTTCGTATCAATAACCCTAGTCACCAAACCCTCGAATCCATTTTCCAACTCCATCAAAACCCCATCAACAACACAGCATCACTCCGATTAGGCGATTCTAAGACGACTATCAGCAATCTAAACTTGACCCATCATCCAAATCGAAACCCCAACTTCAAAACCCTAGAACAGCAACAAAACCCATGTCACCAATTCAACATCATCGAACCACGAAGAACCAATACAACACAAGAAATCAACAAAAAACAACAAATTTCACAGACCCAGTTGAACCCTGTGGCGGGAACCCATTGCCATTGATGTTGGCCCATTTAGATAGAGTAAGAAAATGGAGGGTTTTTTCAAATTTTTTGAAATGGAGAAAACCCACTTGCCAAAATTTGACTTTGAAATGAAATTTGTGAGTTCCAATGGAGGAGAATGAGAGGGAAAGAGCATACCAGTACATACATTAGAAGAATACAAAGAGGGGTGAAGTGGTGGTGACCTCTTTTGACCTTTCTTTCCTCCCTTTCCTCTTTGCCCTATTTTTTCTCTTCTATTCTTTTCATATATTCATGTCTTATTCTTCAAGGGCATATGAAAAGATGAAGAAAAAAGCGTGTTGAGGAGAGGGAGAGAAGATGTGTCTTTATGTGGGTGAGATGGAAAGGTTGGGACTCCTCAATGGGAAGAAGAGGAAAAGAAGATTTTGAAGATGAAAAAAATAGGGTTTTGTGAATGATGAAAGACAAGGGGCTCAATTTATAGATGTAAGTGATTGTAGATTAACCATGATTTAGTTAATCCGAAATTAGGTTGGGTTAAGTTGAGCTGAGTGAGTTGGATTAGATTGGATTGGATTTCAATCTTTTTACAAGGTGTATGTTGTGTCATGGGTGAGTGTAATTTGAGAAGTATGATGATTGATGGGTTTAAGACGTTTGAGTTGTGAGATGTGAAATTATTATATAATATTATTTCTGTCTCAAAATGATTGCAATGACACAAAGTTTAAGGTCTAATTTAGTACGATCAAACGTCGTTTGTTATAAAAAGGTTGTGAAACACAAACGATAGATTAAGTTGTGAACTTTAATCTTGAACCAATTTAAGATTTTTCTGATATTGTTAACAATAAAAACGAAACACTTCGAAACGCGTGTCGTTGCAATCATTTTGGAACGGAAGGAATATATAATTACACAAAATTTTTAGATAACATCTTAAATTTTATTTAAACAAAATAATTTTTATTTAGTTAATTTTATTGGTTTGGATTACGATTTGAACAGTTTAGATTGATTCTGAAACAATCAAACGTGTAAATTATCAATAGGCATTATTTTTGAAACTTATTTATCAAAAATTCATCATTAACCTATTAATTACCATTTGGTTTTGATCTTAGCAATGATGTGTTATGTTTCCTTAATAATAAGAAGATTTTATTTTTGTTTCCTTAATAATAAGAATATTTTATTTTTGATTTTGATGAATAATAGGTGATTCTCTCTAATAAAATCTAATATAATTACTAGATTCAAATTTCAAAATAAATCCTAATCCTAAAATATAAATAAAAAAAAAACCCATCATAATCTAATATAAGATATTCTGATTAATAACTACATACATACATTGTGCAATTTTACTAGTTCTTAACTATAATTAAACACATAAACATAAAGCAATAAAGTAATAATAATAATAATAATAATAATCCACACGCGCAGACCATATGTTATTTGCTCGATTATTTATGATAATTAGAACAATGTTTTTATCGATGGGAAAATAGACAAATATTTTTATATTCATTGGATTATGTTATTTACTTTCTATAATGATCAATTACGTTAATATTATTTTACTATCTATTTGATCTTTGTTGATTCTCTAAAAAGAATATTTGATAACTAAAAATAATGTATTGAGATTAATAACTACATACTTGCAATATGTAATTTTATTAGTTTTTAATTTTGATTAACACATAGAAATTAAAACGAGATAATAATCTATCCATAAAGAACGCAGGGCAATAAATGACAACAATCTATCCGCGTAGGACGCAGGATAATAAACTAGTATTATTAATTATTAAAAAAATGTTTTTGTTAGATTTTGAGCCCAATACAAAGGGTGAAGTCTGATTGGTTATTCTAGCTATAGATGATGTTTATATGAGTTTGGTTCTTATATGCAACAATATCCGATGGTCCTACGGCCTTCGTCTTATGAAAGAGCATGCTCATATTATGAGTAATGTCTCACGACAAAATTAATGTAAAATAATATGTAATTATCTCATTATAATGATCGAAACTTGTCTAGATAAACTCGTGATTAATTATTGTATTTATTATGAAATAGAGGGAGTAAAATATATTTATTGTTGTGAATACATATAGTTGGGACTAAACTAATATCATTTATGCAAAACTTCATATCAAATTTGGCATTTAAACTATTTTTAATGGATTTGTGACTTCCATACAAAGATTGAATAAAGTCCATAACAAGGCTATTGTGCCTCGAGTAAGTCAATAATATGATGTGAGAAAAATATCTATAAATAATCATACATATTTTTTAATCAATATTTGGTAACAAATCATATAGTTATCTATGTGATATTAAGATGAGTTTGGTGAACATAAAGCATGCCACATAGAATGTTAGGTGCGACAAAGATGATCCAATGATGTAGATTTTAAATTGATGTATTATTGAGGTTTTTTTTTGTGATAAAATTATTGAGTTTTTTTTTTTTTTTTTGGATTTTTACCTAAACATACAAAAACTTGAGAAAAATACCAAAAAAATACATAAGGAATCTAAATTCCAAAAACATACAATCCATCCATCTCATTTAAATCTCTAAATCTATTATCAACCTTATCCTATCCCCTTACATCATCTAACCGTCGTCGGAGACGTTGTCGGAATCCGACCACCACACCGGAGATATTGTCGGAATCTGGCCAACTCGTCGAAATCTCAAAACAGACATCTGTACTGTAACATAGAGCGTTTGTGGTCACCCGTTGGAGACGTTGCCGAAATCCGACTATCTCGTCGGAATCCCAAAACAGAGCGTCTGTACTATAGCACAGAGCGCCTGGAGAAAAAAAATAAAGCTCCTGAAGAAAGAAAAAACAGAGCGTCAATTTTCTCAGGCGCTCTGTTTTGAAACAGAGCGTCATTTTACTCAAGCGCTTTGTTTTTTTTTTTTTTTCCAGAAACAGAGCGCCAATTTTCCAATACAGGACACCAGTTGCACATCCTTCTGACTAATCAATGGAAGTCCATAATCCATCACCGCCACCCCAAAAATTGCTAACAACCCAAACACTACACAGCCTCTTTCCCCTCTTCTCCATCACCACTTCCACCATCGTCATATTTCTCCCTAATCTCCTCTCCATTCTCCTCCTCTACCTCCATCACTGTCGCCTTCGCCTTATCCTCTCCACCACCGCCACTACCTCACCCTCACCTTCACAAATCTCATCCATCTTCGAGAAATAGCTCTCGGACATTAGAGTTATCGCATTCAACATCCCCTGCTCCTCCACCGCGAAAGATATCCGAAGATCATGAACTAGATTCGCAGCCACAACTTCCTTCAATGCATCACGGATGGTTTCGTCATCGAAGCCTTATGTGGCTCTGGTTCGGTCGGGTGAGTGAGGATATAAGGCGGATCAATAGGGACAATGCGAACAGGACAAAGGGGAGTGGTTGACTCCGGTGCTGGTCAGAGGTGGCGAGGGAAGGGGAGTGACGGCGTTGGTGGTGCAGCAGGGCGACGATGATGGACAAGGAGAGGGAGAAACGGCGAACAGGGGAGAGAAGGATGACAGCGAGGATAGTGGCCGACAATGGAGGTGATGGTGGCGGGATTGCCGTGAATTGGAGATGAAATGTGAAGAGGAAAGAGTGACGGGGGGAGGTGAATTGAAAATTGTATGTTTGGGGAATTATTTTTCCATATGTCTGTTTTTGTAATATTTATTAAAAAGTTGTAGTTTTAGGTAATTTTCTATAACATGAAATTACAAACTTTAACTTCATCTTCCTATGAGATAATTATCTATAGACTATTTTTTCAATCTTTTTTATTAAAAAAATAATCAATTAATTTTTATTACGTAGAAGATCATTATTCAAATTTCAAAAAATCAATATCAAATTTAACCTTGACTCTTTCAATAAATTCATCTAAAATATAATTAAATCTCTCCCCATCTCCCCCATCTCCGCACTCCTCCTCTTCTCCCCCATCTCTCTCATCGTCGCTACCGCTGTCATCCCATCATCGTCGTCGTCGTCGCCCCATCGCTGCTGTCACCTTGCCCCTTTGCTGTTGTCGCCTGGCCCCATCACCGATGTCGCCGTCGTCTGGCCATGGTTTCGAAGGGTGAAGGTGGTTGTTTCAAGTTCGGGGAAGGTGATGATCGGGACTGGATTGCAGGTTTCGACTGGTGAAGGGTCTGGGTGGGTAGATTCTGGTGGTGATGGTGTTGGGTTGTCGGTTGTTAGATGCGTAGGTGTAGGGTTGAAGGGAATTGATGTAGGGTGTTGTTGGTTTGTCGAATTCGTAGTTTATTAGGGTTGTTTACTCTGGCTCGATGTCTTCGGGTCTATTTCCGACGATGGGTGATGGTGGGTTGGAGTCGTCGGGTGTCGGGGTTTGTTTGACGATGAAGGAGTACAACTAGGTACAATTGCAATTCCGATGAAGACGTACTTCAATTCGAACAATTCCGACGAACTGTAATTCTGACGAAGACGTATTACAATTTGTGGTTGTACGTCTTGGCAGGAGGTGATCGATGGGTCATACGAGGAGATAAGTCGTGTGGTGACAGCGATGGAATGACGATGGTTGATTGATAGTGCGTTGTTGATTTTGTCATGGGTGAAGGCGTTGCTGTGCGGTGTTGATTGAAGGTGCGAGGAAGTTGTTCGTTTGTGCAAATTTTATTGTATCCCTGAATATAAGAATTATCACGGCGTACGCCATCGGATTATTAGAGTTATACTCCTATGTAAAATTATTATATCACAATAATGAAGATATGTATTTTTTTTAAAAAGATTTACTTCTTTTTTCAATGATGGATAAATATGTGAAAAATCCTTATAAAATTTGAATTATGACCTTCTACGTAATAAAAATTAATTGATTACTTTTAAAATAAAAAAGATTAAAAAAATATTCCTTTTACCTAATTCTCTCTTTTCCTATCTCATTTCCCCTCACCTCTTCTCCTATTAGAATTCAGGATCAAAAAATGCAATTGAAACGGGACCCATATAACTTGATATATCTAATCCTCCCATACAACAACTATCTTTCCATCCTATGAAATCGAAACCCCACTTTGCAAACCCTCGTCGGGCTATTCTTAACTTTCTCAAACGACCCAATCAAACCGCGAAAATCACAGTTTCATTCTTTGCTAGGGCACACAATTGGGTTTCTATTTCTCTTTGTTTAATTCTCTCTGGGTTGATTCTGTTGAGAGCACTTGAGAAAAAACCCTAGCCTTGAAACATAACATCCAAGATATATAGTTTAAAATATCAAGATTGCTGTCTTCAGGTTAGTATTTATAGAAAATTAGACTTATAATAATAGGATATTTTTATACAATTAAAATACATTCTATCCACCGAACACAAATCTTATCTTTACGGCGTATATTGAAAACTTATATTTAAGGATATATTATTAATTATAATATTCCTCGACAATCTTCTCCAAAGTTTTTCAATATAGTTCTAACAGATAGATCCAGCATACATGTTCACAACAATAAAAAGAATCATGCACCTTTAATAGGAAAACTTGAAAATTCAACTAGACCGAAAGTAAATAGAAACTCCAATACAGCCTAAGAGTTTTAGACGAAATTAAACTCATCCAAAGAGTTTTAGACGAAGATAAACTCATACAAAATAAAGGATGTCTAAAAGTATGAGTGAATTATCTATTGAACGAAATAAAATATGATAGCTCCTTCATTCAAGCTGCCTCTACTCATCGAGTAGGTCATCATCATCAAGATCTAGGTTGAGTCTTTCAGCTCCTCCATTCTCACCATCATCTGTAATTTGAAACATATGAATTTCTTTAATAATGAATTCAACCATTAAATTACAGATAAAATGTCTAGTTCTAACAATGTGAACTTAGCACAATACACAACAAAAGTATCTAGTTCTAACAATAAGAATTTAGTACTTAAATCCATAAAATATCTAACTCAAACAATAAGAGCTTAGTATAATTACGTATGGTAAGAAAAATCCATAAAATTACGATAAGCATTATCATCAAGTTTCTTATTAAAGAACTGAAACTATTGGTTTCTTGTATCAAGAACTAATCCATGTTTCATTTGTAATGATAGGATGTCAATGCACAATACTTATTTATGAAATATCATCAAGTTTGGAATGACATTCACATTATAAGGTACATACCATTAAGTTTGGAATGGTACTAAAACATTATACCATTGGAGAAACATATCAATCAATTCTCATATCCATTTGGAATAACTCAATGGTCATGTCTTGTATGAAATTTGCTACATCATCAAGTTTAGAATGATTTCACAGAATTTTATACGCAACACTAACACTAAGCTATCAATGATACTCAAATTGATTCGAATGCTTATGTAGGCTAGATGAGATCCCAATAATTCAAAACTAGATTGGTGATTTAAGACTTACCTATATAGTCTTTAACCCTATCTCCTCCATAGTTTTAATTGTGCGGTCTTTTGTTGATCCTTTGGTAAAGATATCTGTCATATTATCCTTTGATTTCACATAAATCAATGTGATAATTTCATGTTCAATTAGATAATTTAGTATTGTCTGTTTTAGTCTAATATGCCTACCATTAAAGACTGAGTTATTGACTATCGTCTTTGTAGCTTGATTATCACAAAACATAGGGTTGTAACCTTAACATGTCTCATTGGAATGTCACGGATCAGATCTCTTATTCTGCTTCATCAGCGGGTGAAGTTGGAGCATACAATTCTGATTTCATAGATAACAAAGTAATACATGTTTGTCTCTTTGACTTTCAAATTATAGCAGCTCCACCTAGTGTAAAAACATATCCACTAGTCGACTTGTTATCATCCATTTCTGAGCACCAAGATGCATCAGAATATCCTTTCACAGTTGAAGGATAGGCTCTATAAGTTAGGACATAACTTTAAGTCCTTAGGTATCTCATCAACCTCGATAGGGCATCCCAATATGTTTTTCCCGGATTACTAGTGGATCTATCCAACATATCTACCGTGTAAGCTATGTCAGGTGTAGTGCAAGTCATCAAATACATAAGACTACCAATCA
Source organism: Drosera spatulata (assembly GCA_035668315.1). Lineage (NCBI taxonomy): Eukaryota > Viridiplantae > Streptophyta > Magnoliopsida > Caryophyllales > Droseraceae > Drosera > Drosera spatulata. Next base: position 17,218 of record JAOVYX010015980.1, on the reverse strand, counting down.
ATCTAGAATACTCTATTTGATTTACGGTTATACCGTTATTAGGTGTCAATCGTTTATTATAATCATATGGTGTCTCAACCGGCTTAGATTCGCTGTATCCCCACTCTGAGAGTAGCTTTTCAATGTAGTGAGTTTGGCTAAGGGTACTCAATCCTTGCCCTCCAAAGCTTTCTTTCATTCCAAGTATAGTGTTTATGACACCCATATCTTTCATGTCAATTTCTTTCATTAAGGTTTCTATGATGTCTCTAACCACCGTGAGATCAGAACAAAAAATAAGCATGTCATCCACATACAAGCACACTAGGGCTACCTTGTTTGAGTCGAAACGATAATAGAGACATCTATCAAAGTCACTTGACTTAAAACCACATCTCTTTAGCGTTTTATTAAATTTTTGGTGCCATAACTTTAGTGTTTGTTTTTAGACCATATAGAGGTTTATTTAACTTACTAACCTTTTTTCTTGACCTTTCATGACAAACTCCTCACATTGGTTCATGTAAATCTCTTCCGTAAGCTCTCCATTTAAGAAGGCTGTTTTTACATCCATTTAATGTATCACATAGCGCTCAATAGACGCTAAGGCAAGAAGAATCCTTATCGTAGTCATATGACAGACCGATGAGGAGATATCAAAGTAATCTATCCCACTTACTTGAGTAAAGTCTTTAGCTACTAAACGTGCTTTATACTTGGCCACTAATCCGTCAGGATTAAATTTCTTCTTTAAGATGTACTTGCAGTCTTCCGTCTTAGCCCCTTTTGGCAAATCGACTACCTTTTAAGTTTGGTTATGGAGTAGAGAATTCATTTCATCCTCAATGACTTCTGCCCATAACAATGAGTCACGAGATCTCATCGCTTTCTTATAGGATGATGGATCCTTCTCCACATAGTAAGTCACGAAGTTCTCACCAAAACTCTTAGGTATTCGCTCTTTTATGGATTTTCTGTATGGGACTAACTCAAGAAACACTACGTGTTGAGTGTCAGAACAGATTGGTTCAGATATTGTTGGAGACCCTTGAACCATCTCACTTTGACCTAGTAAGGTCATACCCTTATCTTTGAGAAACGTGTTCTCAAAGAATACTGCGTCATGAGATTCTATCACCTGATTGGTTGATAGATCAAGAAACCGATCGACAACACTATCTTCTGCACCTCCCAAATACACGCATGTGTTAGTTTTAGTTTTCACCTTAAGTCTCCTAGGGTCTAGTATCCTTACATAAGCGATATAGCCCCAAGTCTTGAGAGTATCATACCTACAAGGATATTTGTACCATATCTTATAAAGAGTCGAGTTCAACTTTGAGGGAGACAACCTATTTAGAATGTGATTTACAGTTTTAACTGCTTCCTCCCAATAACATGAAGGCATGCCGGCTGTCAATAACATGGAGTTTAACATTTCTGTTAACTATCTATTCTTTCTTTCGGTAATACGATTTGATTGGGGTGAGTAAGGAGCTATAATTTCAAGGATTATACCATGAGAGTCGCAGAATTCCTTAAACTCAGTCGATTTATATTCTCCTCCTTTATCACTTCTAAACCTTTTAAACTTCAAATTGAATTAATTTCAACTCTATTTTTAAAGGTTTTGAATTTCTCAAATGCTTCGTCCTTGGATTTTAACAGATAAACTTGAGAAATCGTCAATAAATGTGATTAAATACTTCCGTCCATCCCTTGTCACATGACTTTTAAAATCACAAATATCGGAATGTATTAAATTAAGAAGTTGTGTGCTTCTAGAAATCGAACCAAAAGGTTTTCTAGTAATTTTTGTTTGTGCACACACTTCACATCTGTTAAATCTTGCCGCGAAGTTCAATGGTATATTATGAGTCTTAGCCAGTTTAACCATTTTTCTATAATTCACATGACCCAACCTATGATGTAATGTTACGAGATTAATTACATTAGAACTTACTTGGTTAACTACGTCATGCTCTAAGCTCAAATGATACATACCATTAACTAAGTAAGCGTAACCAAAATAGTAAGTATTAACAAACACCTTAACAAACACATTAACCAAAATACTCTACCATCTTGAAAAAAAACACACATGCTAGCATTGCAAAACAAACTAATAAAAATTAGATTTTTTTCAGATTCAGATACTACTTTAACATCTTTTAAAGTTAGAATCTTACTAGAGGATAGAATAAGTTAAGTTGTTCCTCTATGGATCACTCTAGCTGACGCTCCATTTGTCACGATCACCATCTCGGATGCATCAGTCTTTTTCTTCAGCATTCTTTTATCATTGCACACATAACAATTAGCTCCAAAGTCCAGCCACCAATAAGAAGTGTTACAGCTTGTCGTACCATTCCGAATCATGACAATGAAACCGACTGACTCAACTTTATCAACCATCATGTTGACTTCCTTCTTAGATTGCTAGCCTTTTCGGGCTTATTCTTTTTTGAAAGTTTACACTCGCTCTGTAGATGGCCCCCACTTGCCACAATTGTGACACTTGCCTCGAAACTTAGTAATAATTTTCTTGACAGCTATACGTTTAGGTTTATCTTTAGTTTGTTTGGATTGCACTTTAGGATGCCTCTTGGAAGTTGTCACAGCATTAGCTGTTGACTAACTCCAAATTGCGCTTAGTTCGATTCTCATCTTCCATTATAATGAATTGCTTGAGATCATCCAACCCTATTTGAGTTTTCTTTCGGTAATGAAAGATAGTCATGACGAAGGTAGTTTATAAATTATAGCTCCTACGAAGAATGCTCGCAGACATCAATACCATCAGTTTTAAGTTTCAAGATCTGTGACTTGAGAAAGTATCTCTCAATCGTCATCAAATTTCATAATTTCATGTCCATAAATTTATCGATAAGATGTGTTTTAGAGAGTGACTCTTCCTTCTTAAATTGAACATTAATATTATTTTATATTCCTTTAGTAGTATTAGTAGTATTGAACTTACTATAGATCTTTGCAAGTCTATCAGACATATAATTCAACAAGTAGTCGTTGTAAAAATTTTCATCCGTTACTCATTAAAACTCATCAACATCTTCGGTGATCTTCTTAAAAATACTCAATATGATATGAAATAGATATAAATATTTTAAATCAAATTAAATTTTTTATTTTTAATTATTAAATTCAGATTCGCTGAAATTCTGCTTCCCAATTAGCAGGTAGCATTTCTCCCCCGATTGAAAAGGTCAGGCAACAAAACCGAATTCAATTTGACAACCACCCTTCAAACTCACCAACTCGCCGGAGAGAGCAACTCGCCGGAGAGAGCAACTCGCCGGCGGAGAAGGAGGTGGTGCTCTTCATCCACAGATCTCTCCAGCAACCGCGATCTCCATCCGTCCAGCTTCCTACCCCACGAATCGGGTCTTCGAATCGAACTTCCTTCGATCTTTTGAGACTTCAGATCTGGAGAGGTGTGGATCGAAGGATTGAGGAGAGGTCGAGGGAGATCTGGGCTAGAGTGCGACCTGACAAAGCAACTCGCCTGGGCTGCTGGGAACGTCTCTCCGGCTGTAGCGTCCAGTGGGGAGGTGATGGGCGAGTCCGGAGGTGGTGTGATGCGGTGCTGGTGCGAGACGGGTTGATGTGTGAGGCGGTGCTGGTGCCAGGCTGTGTGAGGTGTGAGGTAGGCTTGAAATATCGCCGGTATTTATAGAAAACTAGATTTAAAGTAATAGGATATTTTTATACAATTAAAATATATTCTATTTACCGAACACAAATCTTATCTTTATAAAATATATTATTATATATTATTAATTATAATATTTCTGAACAGATTTAATTTTTGATGCAACAAGCTAGAAGCATTCTAGGGTTCAATTGGGCACAAAACTTGACAGCATGACGAGCACGGTGAGATGCCCTTTTGTATGTAATTGTTTGTTCGTGGATTTTGTGTATTGGGTGGTGTTTCTTTGGTGTTTTGGTGGTGAAAATTGTTACCTTTGTGGGTTTTGCAGGAAGAGGATGATGAGGGGAAGCTGAGGGTGTTGGAAGATGCTGTGGAGAAAGAGCCGGATGAGCCTTCTCATCACGTTAATCTGGTGAGAGTCCATGTTTTTTTACTTTCTTGGTTGACAGTGTGTGTATTCCTCGACTTTATGTTACTTCCTCCGTCCCACAACTCTTGCGATGGATTTGACCTGGATCGAGTTTTTATATGGGTGTTGAATTTGGTATATATGTTGATTAGTATATTGTGATTTGTTATGATGGTGGTGAGTTTGATAGGAAAGTATAAAAGAGAAGAGGGAGGAGGTAGTGGAGTGTGGTAGGATATTGTGATTATTTTAATATAAAATTATTTTCAATTAAGGAAATAAGGTAAGTGCCACAAGATTTGTGGGACGGTCCAAAAATAGTAAGTGTTGTAAGAATTATGGGTCGGATGGAGTATCAAAGACAACAACCATCCAGTTGCTCACATCGTAAAAGTGTATATGAATCTCACAAGTACCTAAAATACCGTGTCGTAGACAAGTTTTATCCAAGATGTACGCAGTGTTATCCATGTCATGGACATCAAATAGACTATTTCATGATGTCCTTTGTTACTTATTGGCGTTCAATGTTGATTATTGTTTCCTAGTCATTTGTCAAATGAGGTGGTACGAGGCAATGCCTTCTATTCGAGAACGTATGAAGGCTTGAGTTGTTGTCATGGCAGTTTTTATTTTGGATGCGTGGGATGTTTGCGCTCTGTGTAATTATGCATTCATTTTTGTTTTAAAGATATTTGGTTTTGCCCATTTGCTTCCATTTTTTGTTGCAAAGTCCGACAATTTGTGACTTTGGAGATGCTTGTGGCTCAGGCGCTGTTTCTGTGGGAGAGAGGGAAGGGATGGAGGGAAAAGGCAGCAGAGCATTTTGTATTAGCAGCAAAATTGAATCCACAGAATGGAGAAGCGTTTAGGCACCTTGGAGACTATTATAGTGCATTGGACAAACATAGAGCTCTCAAGTGCTACCAGAGGGCGGTGTCCCTCAATCCTGACGATTCGCATTCCGGGGTTGGCTTTCTTTTTATTCTGTTGCTCATTGATGGCTTATTGTTAAGTTCCTGATAATGTGTTGTTCCTAGTTCTTGGCTCAAGTTGATTTTAAATGGAATAACTAATTACCTGCTTTAAAGTAGAGATGAAACTCCTGATTCCTGGTTGTTTAAGAATTTTGCTTCCCTGTGACTCATTCAAATCGAAACAGGAAACATTATGTGATTTGCTGGATGAAGATGGAAAAGAGAGTTTGGAGATTGCGGTATGTGAGGAAGCTTCAACTAAGTCATCAAGGGCATTTTGGGCCCTTCGCAGGCTGGGCTATCTCCTGGTAATTATGATTTGATTCTCGTTCTTTATCACTCCTTATATTGTCGTGGGTTTACTCGTAGTGCTAGCCTAAATATTCTTTTTCTTGCACTTGATGCCACATGCTGCAAGGAAATTCTCTGCTAAGTAAATTTCCATATGCGTTTCATTTGGTTAGGTTAGTCAAAAGAGGTGGTTGGAGGCTGCCCCAAAGCTTCAGAATGCTATCCGAGCCTTTCCTGCCTCCGCTGATCTTTGGGAGGTACGCGGCATTCTTGTTACTTCAGATATATGATGTTTGTCGTAGGAATAAATCCTGAATGGAAATATTTCTCTTTTCTGTCACAGGCCCTTGGGCTTGCCTATCAACAACTTGCTATGTATACCTCGGCTATCAAGGTACTTTCTCCTTTTTGCTTCCATTCCCTGTACTTAAATGCTATGTAAACCCAATAGCTCAAGATTGTGTGTCAGCTGGAGAAGTTGACAGACTCACTTCATCTGCTGCCTAGTTGATGACTCTAGAGATCACTGTCCATTTTGCTTGTGATCATTTTTCAAAATGTTTATGGAAGTCGCTTCCAATTTTTTTTTTCTGGTGATCTTGTAGCTCATGTTGGCTTCTAAAAATTGTGATGATGATTCTTCCTATTTATCATGTGTCTGTGTCTATTGCGATGTTACTAGTCATATGGTCGAGCTTTGGAGTTGGATGATTCAAGAGCCTTCTCTATGATCGAGAGTGGGAATATCTTGCTTATGCTCGGTTCCTTCAGAGAGGTATGTATTATTACTTGTATCCTATTTATTGTGATGTATTGATGCTGACATTGAATGGTGTGCTTAACATGAGCTGCAGACTAATGGTGTCTTTTAATGGGTTAGGGTGTAGAACAATTTCAGAAAGCTTTGGACTTATACCCCCATAACGTATCTGCAAAATATGGGCTTGCTTCAGGGCTTCTCGCATTGTCGAAAGAGTGCATGAATGCAGGTGCTTTTACATGGGCAGCATCTCTTTTAGAGGTCAGGAAATTCTTATGTGAACAATACTAGTTGCTTTCTGCGCTTCAAGAATAAGCATTTTTTTACATATATTATCTGATCCGCAGGAGGCATCTGATATTGCAAATGCAATCACTCTTTCAGCTGGGAACATGTCATGTATCTGGAAGCTATATGGTGACATCCAGGTAAAATGAATTCATTATCTCAGTTTCTGGGCTATTTCTCCAGTCTACAGATTTGGTTTTGCATCCAATGCCATTTAAATCCATTCCATCTGTTCTTTTCGCGTATGACATGTGGAGTTTCTTGCTCACATTAAGCTTCCTTGTTTGAGATTTACTAATTCATGTGACTCTACTTAACTAATGGGATCAGTTTCATTGTTATTTGTAGCTGACTTATGCACGGTGTTACCCGTGGAACAAGGAAGGAGGAATGATTGAGAAAGATGGGGAAGCTTTCACTAGATCATTGTTCTCCTGGAAAAGAACTTGTAGTTTGGCATCAGTCGGTGCTATCAATTCTTACCAGAGGGCTTTGCACTTAGCACCGTGGCTTGCAACTGCTTATACTGATATCGCAGTTGCTACTGATTTGGCTTCTTCCTTGAAGGAGACAAATGAAAGCGACTCAAATTCTTGGTGAGACGCTTTCACCAACTGATTTACCTGTGTTATACCTCTTTCCCATTGGAGTCAACTTACCAATTTTGTCACCAGGCAGCTTCCTGAGAAGATGTCGCTTGGAGGTTTGTTACTGGAAGGCGATAATTTTGAGTTTTGGGTGTTATTGGGATACTTATCTGGGCATAAAGCATTGAAGCAACATGCCTTCATCAGGGGACTGCAATTGAATGTATCTCTTGCTGTTGCGTGGGCCTATCTTGGAAAGGTACTCTTTTGGGCTTATCGGATCCTGCTGATTGGCAGGAACAGAGCCGGCTAGCTTCTCCTTCTCCGTCCTTGTATGATGTTTAGGAAAATGTTTTGTATTTTTCTTTGCATCGGAATATGCATAATGCATCTCTTGTGTTATTATTTATTTTTTATTTATTTATTTATTTTGGGTATGGTATTGCATGATATTTTGGTAAAAATTGTAATACTCCTAGCAACAAACTTTGATTTATGGATTTTACAGCTATACAGCGAACTGGAGGAAAAGCAACTGGCTGGGGATGCATTTGACAAGGCCAGAAGCATAGAGCCTTCTCTTGCTTTACCATGGGCGGGCATGTCAGCCATTTTACTTGGAAGGTGACTGTTATGTTTTTGCTGTTATTGAATTTGTGTTTCCCTTTGGACCTCTGAATGTTATCATTGTTTGTGTTTTGTCTTCGTCAATGATGGCGTAATGGTATTGCAGAGAGCCCATCACTGATGAGGCATATGAGAGCTGCTTACGTGCTGTGCAGATAATGCCTGTAAGCTTCCGTTGATTCATGCAAATTCTATCATATGCTTTCATGTCCAGAGTTCAAAGTGGTAGTCCTACTGCGTGTGTGGGTTTTGGAGAGTATATAAAAATTCCTGTATCTTTACCTTTCAGCTTTATTTCGTCAGGTCATAGGGCTTGTCATTCCTCTATATATACTCCATAAACTGGATTTGTCTTGATAAAGTTGTCAATACCTCTCTCGTTTTGTTCTTCCTATTGAACTTGTTTGACTAAATTATCTTAAATCTATTTTCATCGTGTGAATCTTTTCGGTAGGCAGCTTGCTGAATATCAGATCGGTCTTGCCAAACTTGCTATGGTTTTTGGTCAGCTGTCTTCATCTCAGGTATGAAATGCTTATCAAAAGCAGTAAACTGTGAGCCAGAAATTGAATATGGTGGAGTAACTGAATCTCTTGATAATGCCTGAATAGGTGTTTGGAGCCATTCAACAGGCCGTGCATCGGGCGCCTTTTTATCCTGAAGTCCATTATTTAAGTGGAGTTGTTTGTGAGGCCCGATCCAATCATCAATCTTCAGCCGCATCTTATCGGATAGCACTACATATGATGAGGAATTCTACTTGCTCCACACATAGATCTCGTTTAGTAGATGTCTCTTTTGACCTGGCCAGGGTGCTTTGTAAGGTAGGTGATGAGCTCTTGCTTAATTGAATTTCAGATTTTAAAGGCGTACGTGGGCCGACTTCCAAGCTTCCTGGTTCAAAAGTGGCAGGTGTCAATTTTTTCAGAAGCAGATATAAAATCCCTTGTTATCTAAAATTCATAACACTGTCTGAGATCTCTATCTTAGTATATGTAAAAGAGATTTCCTTTTACAAAATTTCTGATGGATGTTTACTTGTGGTGGCATAGACATTCTGAACTTCTTAGCATTGGGTATAATATGTTTGCTTTCAACAATATAGGAAAAACAAAATGGCCACTTCTGGAACTTGTGAGTAAATTTTTCTTTTGCCTATATGGCAAATAATTGATCACTTGTCAATCCGAAACTGGTTCTGTTTCCTGCAGGCAGGGAATGCCCTTGATGCCATAGAGGTGCTGGAAGATCTGAAGGGAGCAGGTTTGTTCGATTCTAGTTCAAGTTTTCTTTAACTTTGTATGATTGAAATGGAGTCATCTCCTGGAGAATTCCAACTTGTTAGATACTTGGTTAGCTAGGCGGGCTAAAGAGTCTGGTGGTGGTGGTGGTAGTTTCCCTGCTTGGTTTGTCACTGATTTTGGCTGCCATTTCCTAGGTCCACTTGATGTGAAAAGCCTGCAGATATATGCCATATCGTTATGGCAACTTGGCAAGAGCGAGTTAGCCTTGTCTGCTGTTAGAGACTTGGCCAAGATTTCAGTGACTATGCAACAGCCTTCCGCAGCTCCCATCAGTCTGATCTGTAGACTCTTGTACTCCATTTCTGGACTACAATCATCTGTCAATAGCATCTCGAAAATGCCGAAGGAACTATTCCAGAGTGCAGAAGTCAGTTTTATTGTATCTGCCGTGCATGCTCTTGATGAAAGTGGTCGCCTTGAGTCGGTTGTTTCGAGTAGTAGGAGCTTCCTGTCATCACGTGAAGAGGTCATAGAAATGCATGGTCTCGTTGCTCTGAGTAAACTGGTAGGTCCTGTGGTCAAAGCATCTAGTTGATCATTTTCTTGTTTCTATCTGCTCGAGAAAGCTGAATCTAATGCAATGTGATACTTGCGGTAACGAACGCAGCTGAAGAACGGATCAGGAGGTTCACTGGGAATGCAAAGTGCTATTGCTCATCTTAGGAAAGCACTTCATTTGTTTCCTAATGCTAAGCTCTTAAGGTACCTCTAGTTTACTATCACGTCAAGATTCTTGTTCAAAAATGGAATAAATCTCAAAATTGTCACCACGTTGAAAATCTTTCATTCAAATCTTCTGGCCTTCCTTGATGGGGTTGGCTGTCGTGCATGCTTGTTCTACTCTTTGCCTGTATGGTGCCGTCAGCTATGGGTATATGTCAATCTGATGATGCTGTAATGTGTTGGTTATTGACTACACTATCACTTGCAGGAACTTGCTTGGTTATCTGTTGCTGGCTTTCGAAGGATGGGACCGTGTTCATGTTGCTAGTAGGTGCTCCATAGCTGCCCACTCTGACAACAAAGAAGGTTTAAGATCAGGGCTTGAGATCTCTGGTGCCGTGGCTGTTGCTTGCCATGCCCCTCCTCGTGACAGCTATGTTCAGCACTCTTTGTTGGCCTGTGAATACCAGGGAAAACCAGGAGCAAATGTGATTCAACAAATGCAGAGGTAATTAATGTGGTGTCATCTTTTTGCTTTTGACTTTTTTCAGATGAGTCATTACATCGTGAACAAATCCATCCTTTTCTAGGCAATACCTCACGATGAGCTACCTTATATACCACCCACATCGTTGACCCCGGCTGACCAATTAGGACAGGATAGAATTTTGTAATATGTAGTAGTTTTTCCCCTTCCAAGCACTTGGTCATTATCTTTTGATGTGCAGATGGGTGCGCCAAGAACCATGGAATCACGTTGCCAAGTACTTAGTTATACTTAATCTTCTGCAACAAGCACGAGAGTCCCAATATCCTCATCATCTTCTCATCGTACTCAGGCGATTGATATGCTCTGCTCTATCTCATGACTGTTATTCAGAAGGAGCTAGTTCTTCTCAATATCAAAAGTTTCAACTTCTGCTTACTGCCTCCGAAGTTAGTCTGCACAGCAGAGACCTCTTGACTTCTATCTCTCGTGCAAAAGGTGCATCGGAGCTTCCGCTGCCCAATCACTACCTGTTTTTTGCCCATCTGCAACTCTGTCGTGCTCATGCCGCCAAGAATGATTACATGAACATAAAGCATGAGTATATGAGATGCTTGGAGCTTCGAACGGATTACCCCATTGGCTGGATCTGCCTTAAGTTCATCGAATCTCAGTACAATCTGTCCAGTGAATCAAACTTAGTTGAACTGGGGTTCAGGGACTGTTTAAATGGTGACAATAATTCATTGAATATGTGGTTGGCGGTGTACCATTTGTATCTCGGTTTGATTTCTTCATCGGCTAGCGATTTGTTGCGAGCTGAAGAGTTTGTCGCTGATGCTTGTTCGTTGGCCGGTTCTGAGAGCAGTTTCTTACTCTGCCATGGTAATATTGCATCAACTTCGCTGCTCTTTTTTGTGGCATTGTGTTTCGTGTATTGTGCCGGTTTCTTATGTTTTCTGTTCTATGGACACAGGTGCCATCTGCATGGAACTTGCGAGGAGCCAGCACCCAGAGTATCTTTCGGATGCCATGAGAAGCCTGAAACAAGCAAAAGATCTCTCATTGTCGCAGTTTCCTGTCATTTCTCTTTTACTCGCCCAAGCAGAAGCCAGCTTTGGTTCTAAGCCTAGGTGGAAAAAGAATCTCCGTGACGAATGGTTCTCATGGCCACCAGGTTGGATTTTACTTAATTCAACTTTGATAGTTTAGTCATATGTTTCACTACAAAGGTTGCTTAGTAGTGTAGATTTTGGTTTTACTCCCTCAACTCTACAAATTTGGAGGTTTATCAAGAAAACATCTGGGGTATAGCTGCCTCAGGTTATCGGACTCAAAATGTCCCGTGATCTCTCTCGCTAACCTGTTTCTTTGTTCTACAGTTTTGATGAGGCCAGCAGAAATTTACTTCCAAATGCATTTGCTTGCAATGCAATCTGCTGATGAATCTGAAGCAGAATCTGGAGTTGAGGGCCATGACACAGCACAGAACTGGATTCTCAGGGCTATCCATTTGAATCCGAGTTGCTCGAGGTACTGGAGAATGTTGTTGAAGTTTTACGTGTGAATCCGCTGCTCTGCTTCCGAGATAGGAAAATGGGGGTTGCCTAGAGGAGAAATGCAGGAAAAATCGGAACTGCGGTTTTACTCATAGTTTAGAAAAACTTATACTGGATTAGCTTATTTGGATCTACAATGTTTGATATCTGTATTAAGGTTTATATGGTTGTAGAAATTTCTCCATGACGAATGTGGTAGTTCACAGGTTTGGTCCTTTTGTCTAATCATAGTTACTGAGACGTATATGCAAAAGAAGTTCTAATCTGTCATACGATATATTTTTGACAGTCTATTTGCTGATGCTTACAGAAAGTTCTTCAGCAAGAGTAAAAATAAAAAATGTTTTCTTTTCTCTTGCAATGATGTCGAACGGTATGTAATGAAATAGATACTGCAGCAAGAACGCCAAACGTTAGCATTCATGTAAGGGCATTTCATATAACAATAAACTTCATAACATTTATAAGTAGTGCATCAATAGAATAACAGAGAAAATATCCAGTCCGGCAATGCTATAAATCAAGTTTGGTCGGCAGTCCGCTTATTATCAGCTTAGATGTTTATCCGCATCAGGGGTGTTGCCCAGGTCCTGTAGGAGTAAACTCGACCGGTCCTGTTGGAGGCGCAAAATCTGGTGGTCCTGTTGTAGGCTCAGGTTTGGGGCTCTATTGAAACTCCTTTGTATGGCACGGGTAAAGGAGTCGGGAACATGGGGATACCACGGGGAATGCACCAGGGACACGGAGAACCAGGTATAGTAGGAAATGGAAACGGAAAAGGAAATGGTAATCCGAGGCCTCCAAGTGGAAAGCCAGGTATCCCGAAACTAACATGACCGCCCCAGGGCCATCCAGGTGCCCACCCAACGTCGAACCCTGTGTCACCAGGATTAGGACCGACTCCAACACCTACATGGCCTCCCCATGGCCAGCCTTGTCCCCATCCAACATCGAGGCCAAGGCCAGAGCCATGGAGTGGCGGTTTAGCCACTGGTATGGGCTGGAAATCTTTATCAGTAAGAGGCCTGGCAGCGGAAGCCAAACCAGATATCAGGAAGTAAGCAAGGACGGTGATCAACAGTGCTGTGGGCTTCGACATCTTGATGCTGATGTTTTTCGCCTTGTTTGATCAGCTATTTATACTTGAGATGAGACGTTGAGTGTGATATGAACCAACCGGGTCATGTGGACTGATATCTGTGAAAGAATAGGCGAGACGGATCAACTTGTCAGAAGGCTGTTTCGTCATACAAGTGATATACTACTAAGCCACAAGCACCATATCGTTTGCATGACGATGAACTCGAGCACATGCAAAATCATTCTTAACCGTAACTAATTCTTGCCACGAGTGATTCTATGTTGGAGTGATCCCACTACTTTCACCACTGAGAAGGGTCGTTTCTTGGACAAACTCGATTTCTGATATGTACCATCATTTCTACCCTCTCATCGGTTACTCTCTCATCCACTGAATGAACTGTTCCGAGAGAACAAACGATAGCGCTCCAGGGAACATGGTGAATGAGAGAGGACGTACATCCCCTGTTAAAGATGTGAAAAAGCCGTTGCACGATATTCCACAAGCTTTCAAGAAATTCATAACATAAAAGACATAAAAACTATCAGCAAGACCAATTTCGACGGTTCCTCAACGGCAAAAGAAGCATAATCGTTTTAATAAAACACGAATGTCAATCCTAAAATCATCATGGTACTTACTGAGGCACAACAAGATGTAAACATCGCCATCGCCAAACACACCTATTTGAGAACTCAGGACAGAGCCAAAGTACACACAGGCGAAGATATATTCTGCACGTAGTTCAGCATTTTCCTCACCTTTCGTACGATAATCCCTCTAGCAGAAGTACATAACCTCGTGTTTCTAGCAAATGTGCAATCAAAAATTACCCAAAGGGCGAAAAATGAAACTAAAGAGGACAGGAACATAGGAGAGAATCTCTACTAGAGATGTGGAATTTCTTCATGAGTAAGAGCAACTGTATGAAGACAGTGTCACAGAACTCGTATCAATCGGATTTCTTGTCGGGCTTGTCAATTGCGGCCAATCTTTCAACGAGCAGGGGATGAGAGTAGTGGTAAGTCGAGTACCAAGGATCTGTATTCATCGTGGCCAAATTCTCTTCCTGTTGCACCAAACGATCAATGCTTAGCTAATTACATGGCTAGTCCTCAACCATAAGGTAAAGAGCAGATAAGAAAAAGAAAGCGATGCAAATAAAAGCATTAGAACAGTGTGAACAAAAATGTGGCCAAACAAGTGAATCACGGTGTAAATTGACCACTACAATACGAGCAGGAATGAACATTTTCCCCCACTCTGAATCACATATAGCTACACGTGATAAATAAAGGGATGCGGGTGGATCATGGCCATGGCCAATAAGCAGGGGATTCCATTACGACCATGGATTACATCAAAGAAGCAAATATCAGTTTAGGAGAGATATTAAGTTCATTGTAACATACCTGTAGCTTCACAAGTCCGAATCGAAGTTCTTTTGCATACCCTAGCTTCTTTGCAAAGGCGTCCGCCTAATAGGGAGATAACTATCAGCAAGTATCCAAGTACCAAAGAAAGGGGCGAAAAAACCATAGAATGAACATTCAGAAAATACAAAAGCTTACAAAATAAGAAGAGAAAAAGGAAACCTGAAATTCAAAGGAACGGCTAACGAATAGAATCAAACAAGGTGTTGGAGAGGGATCACCGTGTGCTGGCCACACAGAATAGAATCAAACAACAATATCAAACAGAGCAAAAGAAAACTTTTTATCGAGAAAGGTGCGAAGATAAATTTAAATTAGCAAAATTAATGCTGAAGGAACTAAATTCTTCGAACCTGGAAACTGATGAGTCCAATGAGCACTGGTTGAGTATTGAATCCAAAACTTTCGAACAGGTCCTTCGAGTTTCTCACAAGTGCATAACCTCCAAATTGCAAGAATGAGAGAATCTGCACCATTTCAAGCAAAATCAAATAGGAATGAAACAAGGGAATCACCGGCTCATGCATCTTATTCTGAAGGAAGAAGTTCAACACATGCCCAAGTAAACAGTAAAAGCATTGCAATGAACTGTCTAAATGAGGGAAATCAACACGTCAATTGAAACTAGAAAAATCACCGATAGCAATTTAGATATACATGTTGATTTAAGACTTCGATCATCAGAAATTCAGAATGATCTTTTAGCAGTGTTGGCTTCACCGCTTCACAATATCATAGCATGTGAGATATCTCATCACGAGCTGAAATCCTGAAATCCTGCAACTCCTGTTTACGGTGTGGGCTATCTCATTGTCATGCTTCAGGCTCTTTTGGCTTTCATGTGAAGGGGGATTTTTAATATATAAATGTCATTGTAACTTTTTCATCAGTTTAAACCTGTGGTAGAGTTTGATTTCACCACCACTTTAGACACAGCTTCCCACTAACATGAGCTCAGCTGGAAAAATCAATGAAATGTGGCTTACACTCCCGACTGGTTTAAGCAACAATGACCAGTGGTCTATATCTAGTCTGGGATAGCTCGAAATATCACAGAGCATGAAGTCCCTAAGTTTCCCTATCATCGGAGTACCTTCCCCTTCAACCATATACAAATCTGTCAACTGTCTAATGCATGAAAATCTAGCTCTGAAGATCTCCTTCAATACAGACACCCTTCAGATGGACACACCCTTTAGACCAAGTCGTGCACTAAAGAAACACAGACAGGAACAAGCACTGACCAGCAACACAAATTTCTCGGTACTGTGGATACCTGAACGGCAACGAAAGAATACATAGTATGATTGAGCTTCCAGTGTCCCAGTTCATGAGCAATAACAGCAACAACTTTGTCTGGATTCTTGCACTAATAAGACAGTAATTAAGTAATCTTTATCAGGTACAAGAAAAGGCATTGCAGCACAAAATTTTAACATGTCTGAGACATGGGAAAAATCGATACTTCCAAAAGCTATCACAAAGATACATAGGAGAAGGAATAAACGAGAGAAAATTACTCCACATGTTATCGTGCGAAAAATTATTGAAGACCATCTCAGTTCCTACTTCAACAAACAATCTCCAATCACGATAAACTTACTAAAATCTTACTTTGGAAAGATAAGAAATCTCATTTATCTTCCCTGGGCATTCTTTCAACTGATCTAGCTTCTAACTTGAAGTAGAATAAAAAGGGTCCTGCTGACCAAGACGGTTTCCACTGGCTCTGAGTCTTAAAATGAGATATGCGTCTGAACACTAACCTACGGAAATGAGCACGCCTCTTCTTTCTATATCAAGTGACCCCTTTATATATATTCAATTTTAACTTGCAACTCGGCCGAGTCACTGACCAAAGATTCACAACCTAGCAACTTTGTCCCACCCAACATCAAGACTACCCGAGGAAATGGGAGGCAGTGTGGCTGGCCGCTGGCTTGTATAGCAGTGCAAAATGCTTATTGTTCAATGTTGCAATAAATTTACGCTAAAGCGATGAGAAACAACTAGATGAAAAAACACAGATCAATAATTGAAGGCATGAGAATGAAATGCCAGGAAACATACCGCGTTTCAATCCGGTCTTACCTGTTCAATCAATGTGTCAAAGAGGACTATACGCTTATTCTTGAAGAATCCATACATATAGGCCTGCGAGTTAGCAGCATAGCTCAGTGAACCACCATGAAAAAAAGATGAGCGGATTCAATAAAGCATAGATTAAATCAGAGGATTACAAAAACCTAAAACCCAATTTTATAGGTCATAACAACCAGCTATTGATAAACAGAGAATGTTGCAAATAATACTCTCAAGTCTCAAGCATTAAGAAAAAAGCAGGAAAGAAAAGAGAACAAGCTAGTATATAGATAAGAGGAACTAATATATGGAGTTAAATCCTTACATTGCTGTGGCTTGATCTTGTAGATCCATCAACAACGAACAGTTTCTTCAAAGGGAACTTCAATGATGATGCAAGATTCTCGATTTTGACCCGCAGCTCTCCATCAGGAAGCTATGCGTCATGGGATTCAATGCAAAGAAAGCACCGATTACAACAAAAACGTGCAAATAGAACAGTATCAAGAATCAAGAATATCAAAGAACAAGCTTGCTGGAGTGAACTTATTGAACAGTGGGGCAATCAGAACAGGATAAATAGTCATCATCACAAGGCTTATAGTAAAGAAAAATCCCCATAGGTAAATGGCCAAGTAAGGACCTCCTTCCTGCATCCAGGTAAAAAGCAGAAATTAGCAAGAAAAGCATGACACACTCAAACAAGCAAGAAACCTGACAACATAGATGAACAATGGAGCATAAATCCAGGATATCAATAACAAGATGCATCACTAATCAGTAAAAACACATATGTGACGCACACTATTAAATGATTGGATTTCAATAGAACATGAACATAATGATTAGATTCACAAAGACCACGACATCTAATACTAAGAATGTTACATGAGCGATCACAATAAGGGCAGCAATGATGGGAGGTCCAATCAAAACTGATGGGGCAATGCTCTTCAAAATGTCCAAAAAGAATAGCCGAACTGTTTGCTGTAAAATATAGAAAATACATACGCTAAGG